>JBAMYA010000019.1:1606763-1624666 GCA_037176975.1 Arrhamphus sclerolepis | reverse complement strand
TATCTATCTATCTATCTATCTATCTATCTATCTATCTATCTATCTTTCTATCTATATCTATATATATATATATATGTATGTATATATATATATATATATATATACATATACATATATATATTTACAATGTGAAAAGTTAAAACAGATTTTATTGTTTTTGTTTTCTTAAAAGATTTCTTAAACAGCTCATACGTATTTCAGCTAGTTAATAAATCAACAAATCATTTTCAGGTGATTGACTAAGTAAATGTTTGTGTTTGGTTGTATGAAAGCGAAGCAAGTTTATCGAATCCATAATTTCAGATTATTCATCATCCTGATTTGTAAAGTATTTTCATCAATAATTAATGCACTTATATCTCAATAAGCTCTTCACTGTTCAGCGTTTGTCCAGAAACTATTAAGTTCTTAGAAAACCTTCCACAAAGAAACCAAAGATCAAAGCCCAATTTATTTTCCTCTTATATCACAGATGACATAAGAGGAAATTTTACGGTCTCAATACTAACTAATGAGTTGATTGACTAACTGATAGAGGCAGGAACAATTTGTAACTGTTTTTTTTTTTTTTTTTTCAAACACTCCAAAATTTCCGAGTTCCAGTTCTTAATTTTAGATATTTGTTTTCTCTAATAATAAGTATCTGCTTTACATGTTTCTCTGATTAATTGCTCTGTTGTGCTTTCTTTTTTACTGAAATTTAATCAATCAATGCTAAAATTGATATAAAAACAATTATTATTCTATGATCATCTTTTGTGGGTGGTCGATGTCCAAATAGACACAGAAACAACATAAAAATATCACAACTGAACTAATAATTACACAAAACAGTCTAACAAATAACTAGACAACCAATCCAGAGAGCTGGACCTTTTATATATATATATATATTTAACACTACAAAAGAAGAAAATCACCTAAACATTTAGTGCATTGTCAGTTTTCTTTCACTGTGTCTCAGTAGTAGCCCTCAATTCCCCATAAACAGAGTGAGAGGAAAAGAGGATGGAGTGGAAGTGGGAGAAGGGGAGAAGGAGAAAGGCCAGATGTCAGGGCGCTCCAGGAGGAGGATTGCGAAGCAGTGTGAACATTTTTCAAAAATGATGTTTTGTGCCTCAAACATCTTGCTTACAGCAGCAGGGTCTGATCCAAGCATTATGTGCGAATACATCAGTAGCCTTGGACCCCCCTCTCCACGGGCATACAAGCACACACACATGCATGCATGGACATAAACACACACGTGTCTTCGTAAGTGAAGCTCGGCGCCCTCCTCCCATCCTCCCGCCTGCCTTCTTCTTCTTCCTCTTCTTCTTCTACAGAAGTAAATTATCAAAACTGTGTTTGAAAGTGAATGAAGGGTGACTCGCGCTCTCTCTCTCCCTTTTTCTCGCTCTCGCTCCCCTTCCCGCTTTGACATCTCAGTTTTTTTTTTCCTTACTTTCCACCGTTTCTGGGCTAGGTGATAACTGCCGGTAATAGGATTAACATTGATTTCTTTTTGCAAGAACAGAGATGTGCCAGTTCCAGCTATTTATTGAACTGCCAGCTTTGAACTATGAAAACTGACTGCAGGAAAAGACCTAATGCAGCATTTTAAAGAAAAGAAAAGCCTCTGTGCAATTCTTTCTCTCTGTCTTTTTTGTTATTTCTTCCTCCACTGTCTTCTTATTCTTTTATGTTGTTGCAGGATAAAAAAGCAAATCGGGTGCCTCTGTTCTAAGCTCTGTTAATGACTTTATTTATGTACTTTGTTGATGCATTTGTATACATATATAAAAAGCCCTGCTCCAGTGAAAATGGCTATGATTCGATCTGTAATCTTCAGAGTGTATGACTTCCCTTTACCTTGAAATAAGGATCCATGCATGCATTTTCTTTGTCAAAGCACCATCCAATGAAAACACAATATTTTTCTTTCAGGTATTTTATAATATATGAAGGACAGTAAAATAAAATAAAAATAAAATAACAGTTTTACTGACATGTAGTGGTAAATGATGCACTATATGTATGTTTCATTCCTGTTACTGTTTGTAGAAAATGTCTGTATTGACATAAATCATTTGTCTTGAGAAATGTTACTAATTGAGCGTGATGCTCTTCATTAGCCCTGAATGAGGTCATTGATTATGGAGCCATGTCTATTGATGACACTACTTAAGCAGCTAAGAGCTGACACAAGAAAAAAGAATAACTCCACTGCTGTGTCAAATAATGTAAAGAATGTTGTTCCACCCGTCTTTCATTGACAGGTGGAATTATCACAAACTGTTGCCGGCTTGAGCTTAATTGTATGCATAAAGGAACATGTAATATCTTTTGGGAAAGTTTATGGCAAAATATACAATCAAGGGACCAGCCTACCTAAATGTCAAAAAAAGTCACATCAAATGTGGACTAGTTCGAATAAAAATAATAATAAGTTACAATCATGAGAACAACATTAAACTCGTATTTGACAAAATAAGTAAAGAAAATAAAAACCTCCACAGTTTTTCTCAATTGGAAGTTCAAATGTTATGCAATAAAATCATAGCGAGAAGCAGTAAGCCTCAACTCAGAACGTCCAGTTTAACTGAAAGAAATTGCTTAAATTATTTAAAAATAATCAAGGCAGATTTTGAACCATGTTAGATTCTGAAAATTCTAAAGCTGCCTAAACAATGATCATTTAAAAAAACATCTCTAAAAGAAATGTCAAAAAAAAAAAAGACAATTTAAGTTGTGTTGTTGATTGTTCTTTTGTATGTATGTGTCCTTTTTTTTTTGCTGGAGGCTCAGAGAATTGCTGTGATGTTGTAATACCTATCTCCCAGCTCTGCTCATCATTGTAAAATGTGGATACTCCAGTGACAAATAATATAAAGATAATTGAAAGAAACTGTTTGTACAAATTTTCCTCTTCATATAAGTGAACCTGAGACATATCTGATGCAAGCTTCATGAAAGAGATTGAGTGGGGTGTTGTGTTGTGTTGTGCTATGTAGCGCTGCTGTGCATGACAGCAGCACCCCCACACATGTCTACTACTATCAGCTCAGCTGAAACATGAAACAACTACCACTGTCACTACAAATGCTCCCCCCAACCAAACCAGACGCCTGTCAGCCACCTAATGTCCCCTGACAAAACACGCTGTGAATTAGAATAGCCGCAAAGAGCGTGTGTATACGTGTGTGTGTGTGAGAGAGAGAAGTGGGGGGAAGGAAAGTAGGGAGGGAGTGAGGGAAAGAACTCATCTGTGTTACAGCCTATCCCCTTAGGCAATCAAGGAAGAAAAAAAAAACAGTCATTAGCAACTGGTGGTGCTTGCTCCAGCAAATCGCCGTTTGAGTGAAGATTTATGCAGACTTCTGGCTGGAAATGATTTATTTATTTTAGCAGAGGCTGTGAGATCATTAACCTCCGCTGTGTCTCTGGGGAACGACATCTGCGGCCTCCCACACTGAACACACAAAAGGTCCCACGCGTCCACTGGCTTCCTGGCTCAAGAGGAGAAAGAGGAAAAGGAGGAGGTGCGGCCGTCTGCAGGGCTGCAGGGAGACCCAGCCGGCGGTTTAAAGCTGGACCTTTTAGCAATGATCTGGCTTACTTGTTGACACAATGTCACAATTGAGGGCAACATATTGGGATTGTTGTTAAATGATATTACAGAGTAGTGATACTGTTAGATTTTAGCTTTGTTATTTATTTATTTTTTTTCATGCATATTTTATGATTTTAAGCAACCCAAATATTTTAGATTGAATAGTAATTTATGATAGACATCTGTGCATACATCTTACAAAGGGGGTTGGGATAGGCCTATAGGTCTTCAATGTTTATGATAAACTGAGATATAAAAAAAAAATGCAGATGATTAATTTGATATTTGATACTAAAATGTTATTGCTACAAATCCAATAGCTGCATTTATTTGTTTTACTTTGGCAACAAATGGCAGAAACATCTGCATTAGCAGCCATCCACTGTTAAACTAAATGATTAAGATGAAGAAGAGGACGAATGAGGAAGAGTATGATAAAACAAGTTGGCAAGGCCCAGTAGGTTGGACCATCAAAGTGCACTGGGTACAAATGGGAGCAATGAACATCAACGCCTTTGATATATTGTTAATATGATTAGTATTGTGTAATTAAATCTGCATTTTTTTTTTTAGAAAAGTTCAATTTAGAGTGCAGCTGCAAACAAAGTGGGGAAAAAAACATTGTAATTCAAAACGCATGCAACATCACAAAACATGGATTGCTGTTAACATGAGCTTTTTCATGCAGTTCCCTCTGCTGGGTTTCCCCTGTGTTGAGGGGGTGAATCTGGCCATCTGATTGGTCAGCTTTATTGCTTAATATAAATTTATCTGATGTGGCACAAACAAAAATAAAAAAAATTATACCTTAAACAGTGGTCATGGATGTAAAATCTAACTATAGAGACTAAATCCAATGTTTGTACCAGGCTGTAAATATATTTAATTCTGCTGCAAAGTTGGCACTTTTAACATGGAGCTTAATGGGTATTTGCTCTGTTTTGAAGCCAGCTCCTAGTGGTCAGTGGAGGAACTGCAACAAAACGTATTTCCTGAGTGAGCCTCAAACAGGAAGTGGGATGGTTGCTGCTTGTTTTAAGCTAAAGCCTAAAACAGATGTCCCACAGAATGCAAAAACTGCCATGGTTCAGTTTTCCAGTTGCCTACAGCAGGTGTCCAATACATGCAATGAACTGCTCACATTACATGCACCCCTTTCATTTTCTATGGAAAACAAGGAAGAAAGGGATCCCAAGATAGAGGCGGGGCGACTGGACAGCGTGTCATAACTTTTACTCTCAAGTGTTCGTACTCTGTGCTAGCTTAACATGTGTTGCTTCAAAATTTGTGTCACTGTGCTTTCTCTGTCCAAGATTCATCTCATGGAGACTTTCATGAAGACAGCAGTATCCCAGAAAACCACATCAATGAGCTCAAATAATGGAGGACGACACAGCTCCCAGTTGTAAGTTATGAAATATTATGGTTGCTGTGTAACAAAATGTACTTTTGGGACATTTTCATGTCAGAATGTGATTGTTAGAAACTTCAAATTTGTGGTTGAATTATCAAGACAGAGCCTATTTGAAAATTTCTTACTACATTGTTAAAGATGTGGAAAATAGTCAGCTGAACCATAATGTCACACTGCTGTTCCTAAGGACAGAAAGAACAAACTGTGTGCTAACAAGATAACCTGCACTTAATTTGAAAGTATACTTTATGCTCTTCATCATAGACACAAGGGTCTCCAAGTGCAATATGACTAAGAGTAATAAAAATATGTACCTGTATACTTATGTCTATTTATGTCCATTTAGTTAGAAATTTTGAAGTCCTGCACATCCACAAACTGCCTTCAAGGCTAGAAGGCTGCCTAGAAGGCTAGCATCAAATAGGGATTCAATTTTTTTTAAGCATGTATAAGTATAAGTAAGTCATATTTAAGTATATGTAAGTCTTTTGAAGTAACACTAATGGCATCCTCACAACTGCAGCAAAGAACATTTAATCAAACTGTTGCAGCCGAAGTAGAGGAGGCCAGATTAATGAAATATTTTACCTAACTGTTTTCCCCATGTGCCACTCTGATCCTTTCATTAGAATTGATTTCATGAGTTTAAACGATCAGAAACATGTTGTCCTTGAAGGACAAGAATGGCAATGGCCATGGAAGACAAGTAGGAGGGAGGAGTATGTTTGTCACTTCACTGGAAGTGATGATTGTGCTGCAGCCTGATCAAGCAAACACTTGAGAGCACAACAAATCAAGATTTTATTGGGGGTTATAAACCTGAGCTTCCAATTGGAGATGAAGAGGACAAATTTATGAGAAATGTTAATGGTGGTATAATTTCTTTTCCAGATGGGAAGATTTTTTTTAATGTGCACTTTGAAGAAATAGTTTATCTTTTTGATCATATATTTGTAAAATTTCCACATCTTTGTAATTATTACATTTTTTTAAATAAGATTTACAAAAGTCTTACTTTTTCTCTACCATTTAGTTATTCCTTTTCTGTTTGTTTGTTTGTTTGTTTGTTTGTTTAAATAAATTAAGTTCACAGGTTCTTATTTGGAAACAGAATCCAAGAATAATGGAAACTAAATGGAGGCATGTTTCAAATTCATGTTACCACAGTTTTTCTAATTAATAAATGAAGTTGGGAAATATGCAGAATAAGTTAGAGAAGGGGAGGTAAAAATTTGGAATGGTGGAAAACAATATGGTACAGTGAGAGCAGAGGGGGATAAGGGATAAACAATAAACCTTGACAAGGGCATCAGTGGAGAATCAGTTTTGGGAGCAGCATGGTGTGCGGTCGGGTGCAGACAGCCCTGTTCTAGAAAGGGCTTGCCAAGTACCGACCCTGAACTGCACCACTCTGTTGCTGCCTGGCTGCACTAAGCAGTGGCTGCCAACACACGCTGATTTATCAGCGGGACAACGCCAGCCGCCACCTCGCGCTCCCTCGTGCCCTCCCTTTATAAAGAACCTCCCTGACGGCTCTGATAGTGCAATCAGGGCTACGGCAGAGCCAAGGCAATTTCTCCTTCACTCTTTGATAACCCCATGCCTTATTGAAAGCCAATAGCAATGGCAGCAACAACAACTCAATTGGAAAGAGTTGCTGCATTTTGAAAGGGGAAAAGGTTATGCCTTGTCTCACTTTATGTAAAATGTTCATTGTCCTCCAACAGGTGGCCAGATTCCTCAGCGACTGCTTTCCCTCAGCTAGCTTGTCATATGCACAGTCAAATGTTTCCCTGTTTTAATCATTGTTATTCCAACAGAATGGCTGGAGTTCAGCAATTACTTTTTGCCCATGTTGAGCTTCAGCAGACAGCCTAAAACTATGTTAGCCATTTTCTGAGTCTGTATTTAGCAGTTTACAGTCCTTTGAGCTTCATGCTAATGTCAGTAAGGTGATATACCTCGCACTGTAATCATCAATATATTCTTAATTCTCAGTCTTTGCTTGTAATGTTCATACAGAATGGATCATCATTGTCGTCATGATCATCTGAGAGCTATTAATGTTTGTTTAAAAGTTAATGATGGTTAATTAATGATGATGATTAATGATAGCTAATGATGATAATTCACAAGCTTACAATAAAATATTTAGTCCTTGGATTGAAGTCGCTCAGTATAAAACACACAAAGCTAGGACGCACAGGATGTTATATGAAAAAGGAAAATATTTCTGTCAAATAGTCTTCACATAAAAAATAAGTGAAATAAAAAATACTCTATTTGGTACTGGAATGGCTTAAAGTTATTCATTGATCTGAGCAATTGACAAAACCTTGCTTGTAAATTTGCTTTCATTGTTAATATTATTATTGTTCTTGCTAACAGTAATAATAATAATGTTAATATTAATAATCATCATATATTTCTTTCTTTCATAATCCTACAACAGCAAATTAATTAATAAATTACTTAATTTGATGTTTGCACAATATTTCATGATGCCCTGCACACCTTGTTACGTCTTCAAATACTCATGAAATATGGCAGTTACTGTAAATGTGGCCTCAACAGATGACGTTCAAGTAAAGAAGTGCTGAAAATTGTCAGTGTAAATAAGCTTCAGCAAGGTCAGAAATCCCTGGTCATTGGAGATGTCGGAGCACGTTAAAGATCTCTGCGAGAGCAAGACAGTCTCAGTGGATGTATCAGAGGACAAAAATGTTGCATGGCGTCAAGAAGAAGTAAAGGATGGGCTTTCAAAGAGTCAGCAATTAGGAAATTGCATAATTTTAAGATGTTGTAGACTTTACAGAGGTTCAAGGAAAGGTCCCATCACCAGGTTGCAAGAACTTGACAAGGTTTTAGAGTGTGAAGATCTTACAAAGCATCGCTTTTCCATGAAGACTGAGGACAAAAAAATGCAGTGCTTTATGTAGTAGAGACGTCATTGCAAGTACACCCACAGTGCTACTATGCGGCTTTATCATCAAGTGTCATGTTATGTGCTGAATGCCACTTTTGTATAAAAGATATCGCTCCCTTTTAGACATAAGTGACCCAATAACCTGTTCTGCAGTTGTGTTTATTTCCTTGTAACTGTACAAAACTTCCTCATAAATAAGCTCTGAATGTTAGGTAAACATGGCAATTTTACTGGCAGAGACTGAAGTGGTGTGACTCTGTCATGATGTCACCGAACCTCTCAGGGGGTGAAGATGTGTTTATCCAAACATGTTCACCAGTGACGATTTAACATTGGTTTTCTCCACCCAAAACAAAACTTCAAGCCTTAATTATTATTGATTGAAATTATTTTTTGGAGCATTTGCATGTATCCACCCTTTTTCCTCATTTATTATTGTGGTGGGGTGTAGTTGCTCCTGTGCTGTAGGGGGAGATCTTGGGCAGTGGCTCAGGGAACAGTGATGGGGGGGGGTGGTCCCAGGTGCTCCACATCACTCATTATCTGTCTTTCTATTTAGGAGTAGAGTCTGGACCTGGGGATGGCACAAGTTTGCTACAATTATGCACATATATGTAGATGTTCAATATAATCACACAGGTGGTCAGAGACACTTGCCTGTTGGATCTGTTAAACATTCTGCAGGTCCTATCATTAAATATGTTAAATAGAGAAACATGGTCTCAGTGCGATGTTGTGGCACTGCAAAAATTAATAATGTTGTGTGAAGTTGCTCTAAGAAATGTCTCCTGAAATCAACTAAGCAATGTTGATGATTTCTTGAACATAAAACTGTATCAAATGCATACAATACTGTAAAAATCCTTCAACTAATTATGCACTAAGACAACCACTTTAATGATCACATTGATGCAGGTCTTACTCTCATCATGTATTTACATCTTACATAGTGACAGTTTACTGCTTCAAGTGAGCTTCAGGATTTTAAACATGTTTGCAATTGTTTTAAATTGTGTTCATGTACTTGTTATAGTTAACAAATATGTGACATTGTGCTTACACATGTAAACCATAATGCTTTACAACACTTTTCTACATATTTCATTTTGTTTATCATACTAAATGAAGGAGGCACATCTCAGTAAAACAAGAGCAAATGCAGCATATGTGAAGTTTCATGGGAAAAAAAAAGAAAAAGCAAAACAGAGAAGGTCAGAGACATAATGGGGCATCACATCAGAGGAATGTTGTACAAAGTTATATGGACAGTGAGTCTGGTTTTGAGGCTGTCCGACATGAATAATTCCAGTGTGCTGTGAGGTTCTGCCTCACCAGGTTCCAGGCTAAGCACTGATCCTCACTTATTCCACATGTCTCTGAACTTGGCTGTCCTGCAGTGGAGCAGCTGTTATGCTGGTTTGATCGACTTCAGGGGGTCTGAAGGTCGGAGCACAATGCAATTCTGAGGTAGAAATCCTCGGCCTTATCAGTGTGACCTTCAGGACCGCTGATACCACTGATTCCACAAAACCTACAATCCTTTGCTTCAACACAGTGCCACTGTGGTTTTCTTCTTTGGGATTTCATTGAAACAGCATAGCTATGACAGATACAGCTAGTCCTCTTTGTCAAGTTTGTCTTAACACAATTATTGGTTTGTCATGACATTTGTCTTTTATTTGAAATGTTCAGCAATCATTAAGTAATTTAACATAAAGTTCTTGAATTTCCCATTTCAACATGTGACAACAATTAACTTAAAGCAATCAACTTTAAGGCGATATCAGTTTTAGCACTGGTTATTTTCAGTACACATAAAATTTCTCTAATGAGAACACAACAGTGTAGACTTTTATTTTCTTATTTTTTGACAGACATTTTTCCCACTGTGGTTCTAAAAGAAAAAAAAAGCATTTCAATAGACCATCCTACTTCAACCTCAGAAATGGAACTAAGTGCGATATGCTTTTCAGATTAATAAATCTCTTTTCATACTCAGGTCCAACTCAGGTTCAACGGAGTTTAAATCAATTAAATAATTCCCCACATCCCCAATGTTCATGTTTTTTTACTTCAAACAGTAGTGACACTTGCAGTGTCGCTAATGGCAGTAGAAGCAATGGTCACTGTAGTGACAGAGAGAATCCCATATTTAGCCCAGTATGATTCTCATTTGATGCTCAAGGTTTGTTCTGTTGAAAAGAAGAGTGCAGCTATCGTAAGACACCCCTCTGTCAAGGAGTTCTTCCATCCTTCAACTGCAAGCGCTGCAGACTGAATGCTTTGCTTCATCGTCGTCCCACAACTTTGTCTTAGAATAATAGCAACAGCTTATCATTGAAGAATTATTGCTTTCAGTGTCAATGCAAAATGTCTGTAAGTGAAAAAAATAAAAATAAAAATATTACGCTAAACCCGGCAGGGTTAAGAACGCTGCCTGAGGTGGGCACTTCAGCCAAAAAGCTCTGTCACCTCAACAGGTGGTTTGCTAGATTAATGGTGTTCTCACAGTTTGACACTATTATCATTATTATTATTTATTTATTTATAATTAATTTGTTTGTTTGTTTTGTTTTTTGCATTGATATTTGCATGATTCAAAGCATTTTATATCATCTTCCTGCCCAGGAACTGCAGCTGAAATTAAATAATGGAAGTATTCATTTACATATTTGTATTGCATCTGAATAAAAAAAGGAATAAAGTAAATAACAATGACTGCAATAAAACAAAAGTACAGTTTAGAGTTTAGGAATTTTGCCTCACAATCTCTAGTTATACAAATGAGTGCTCATTTCTTTTTAGTCTCCCTTGGGCTTGATCAGGATGGAAGATTCAACTGAAGTTTGTTGGGACCCTTACAAACTGTTGTATTAATTGGCATTAGCATGAATTTTGATTATTAATTATGTGCATGAGTTTGTACTACTGAAACAAATTGGATTATTCATATACAGTAATTATACAGAACTGCACTGCTTTTAACTGGACTCTATTCAACTTGTTTCCTGTGGCAGGTGCCTTAAGATCACTTCAGTGAATGGCAAATATACAAAACTGAACTGAATTGAATTGAATTGATCAACACACGTGCCAAATTCAAACAATAATGTTGAACTTTTTTTTTCAACTTTAAGTGCTATTTGTGAATGTAGATCAGTATTGCAGTATGTACAAACGTTTTCACAAAGTTACCCCTTGTGCCTGTGACTATATCAGCTAAAATGACAAGATTTTTAAATAAATGTATATTAACAAAAGAAATGACGCGAGACCAGAAATCAAATGTCATGGATTCACACTGTTTTCAAGAAATAACATTGAAGTAAGTAAGAGTTATTCTTTTATGATTTCCATCCATTTTGTTTGTTTGTTTCATTTGGAGTTGCAGAAGATTCACAAACATCTGGTTTTGTAATCTATAAATAAATAACAAAATTTGTTACCTGGTTGCACCAGTATGTTATTTCTTCATTATATAGCAAACAAAGCATCATTTAGTAAAACCTGCACTTCATATTATGTTTCTGTGTTTTATTTCCAAATGCTAAAGAGCTGCAATTTGAAAAGTAATGGCTTGCTTAGTGTTCTTACTTTTTCCTGTAATCACTTATTAACTGGGAAGCAGGTAACTTCAAGCATAAAGATGTAAACAAAAAAAAGAAAGAAAGAAAAGGAAAAGATGTAAAACAGAATAAAGACTGATTAGCCATTTTTATGAATATTATAAAGTATTCAGATTCTACCTGCTGGCACTAAAGTTCTATCCATATTTACAAAAAACAATAATTGATGAGACCCTTGAACACTAATTAGGCTATTCACAGTGTTGGGCAGCGCAGTGGACAGGTCTTGATGACTGCAGTGCAGACCTAATCCAGGCCAGCAGCTGAGCTGTTGATTTGCACACTGTGGGCCTTGCATTGTGAGGGCTTTATGGTCCCTTTATGGAACGCCAAGAGACACCTGCATGGGCGATATGTTGCCTGGGACATTTTTCTCTCTCCCACTCTGCGGCTCCTTTGCTTTTGTATCATTAGCAGAGCAAGGGAGTCGTGAATCATTCGCCTCACCCCCCCCGAAGTCCAACCAGCTCCATCTTTTTCGACCTCCTTCCACCCTCTTACACCCCGACCAGCACCGCTACTTCTCCCCTCCCTCTCCTAGGGTGCTAAACCGCTTGACAGAAGGGTGCCCAGACCGTTGGCAGTAGCCATCGACTGGAAGGGAGAAGCTGCCAGGAGTCCTTGATGGATAGGCTCATTTTCCAGCCGGCAGCAAGTCTCGGCGAAGCATCCGTGTCATTTGTAATGTCAGCCAACAAAATGTAATCAAACATTCCAGCGGTTTAATCACAGAGGGCTGCTCGAGAGATGATTGTAGTGTCAATATAATGCTATTTCATTATCTGTTTGTATTTTATATTGACAGTGTCAGATAAACAGTGTGGAAAATTAAGATTAAAAATATGGTAATTTCATTTCAATCACCCCGGCTACAGTTGCTGGCCCATTATGCGATTGATTACTTCTGAATTAAATTTGGGGCTGAATGTAAAGTTTAATCTTCTTTCTTCTTTGCAATTCAGCTCCCCAAAGGCCTCTTAGTAAGTAAGTACCCATTTCATTTGATCTTTAATGAAAAGTAATGGCCCAAATGAATTGTATAAACCAGCTGTCGTGTGTACTTAGTTGACATTCTATTTCTTTTTTCCCTTTCATTTTTATTCCACTTCTTGCATGCATTGTACCATGACCCAAGCTTATAGGCGATAGCCTTTATAAGCTAATTGCTTTTTCAGAAAATTAAACCAACGTTGTGTTTCAGTTTTAACATATCACTAACTTTTTTCTTCTTGAATTTAGTGAAGTGAGAGAGGTTTACGAAAATAGAAAATCTGGTCTAATACATGTACCCTGAAAGGTGCTTAGCAAGTAAATTAATAGAGTACATTATAGCCTAGAGTACCACTTTAAGGAGAAAGTGCAACCACTAGACCAGCCGAGGGGTGATAGACATTTTAATTACATGGTAAATTTTTTACATTTATGTCATGTGTTCAAGATTTGGCACCAAATTCTCTCCATTTCTGCAGCTATATATGAAGTGACACAACCGTTAACGAGAGCTCAGCAGAAAAAGGAAGAGGTTGAAAAAAGGAGTTCTTCTTTGTGAGTCCCATTCAGTGCGATTTGTCCCCCTTTGTAGTCCTAATTATGTGCCAAAGTAGGATAACAGAAGTTCTCAACTCGGCCATTATGCCAGCACAAAAAAAGAGACGCATACAAGAAGCTGATCACTTTGGAATTAGCAAACATGATACTATATGAGGAGGGAAAAAAAAATCATTAATACCGTCAGGGATTAGAGGTTCTGATTAAAGAGTGGCTTCTACCGTATGCAAATTAGTGATAGGCATTTATCAGCGCCTGGGCAAGCTGTCTTAGCTGCAAAGCCACATATGTTTTTTAGCTGATTAAAAAACTGCTTGAAGTTGCAAGCTTTTTAATGGAGAGGAGAGAGTGAGAGACAGAGAGGGAAGGAGAGGTTGTAAGGCAACTCATTTCCTTTTGGCCAAATTCCGGCAATTGCTCAGAGCATTTGCCTTAATTCCCTCCCTTATTAGCTGCATTCTTTTGTACATAATTAAAACATTTCTCAAGTGAGCACGTGCATGCTTGTTTTATTTTTGTGCCGCATTTCCAATCAACAAACACATTGTATAACACCCAATGCTTTTTAGCACTGTATCACCACACCCTTGATGCCCCCTCATCAAGGGTGTGGAATGGATAAATATAAGGGCAGAATTAGGTGAGAATTTGTCAGCAGTCTGCAACTGTGTAACAGCCTCAGTGTTATTATATTTCCTTTCAAATGGAGGTGACCCCCTTTGTGTTAACAATGAACATGAGGATGAAACTGAGCTCCATATGCTTCTCACCCGCCACTGATAATGCTTTGGTAACCCAGCATCCCGTTTTCTCCTTGAGGGAGCGCTTTAATTTATGCTTTTTCATCTCCCTGGGTGCAGGACTGTTAACGTGCTCTGTGCACTACTGATTCAGGGAAGGGAAACCTCTTATCCACACCAGACTGCTGCGTCAAGTCTCTTCTCCCATTCGGCCAGTAGAAAGTTGGTGCTTGATGAAAAAGAAATCCAGAGACACTCCATATAAATCTGCAGCTTTGAAATCAAAGGATTAAAGGATTTCTGAACACAAAATGAAGAGGTCAATGCATGTTGTATTGGGTGTAGCATTTTGTGTATTTGCTAAACTAACAAAATTATCAATGACCCACACATTTTTGATGTAGGCCACTTTTGCTGTCAATCTAGGTAAAGTAAACTCATGATTATTTCATAAACTTGGCCCATAAGCATGATATAGTACGTAAAAAAGCACACCAACAATCTACAAGACCAACATGATGTCATGGGTGTAGTATGCAATGACATTTAATGGAAAAATGTAAATTTCATTCAAATATTATATTTTCAATCCTTGTGATTTCAGTGTCTGCTGATATGTTCAGTGTCTTCAAAGGGAAATATCATCAATAGTAAATGTTGGCTAAGTTCTAAGAGAGAGGTAAAAAAAAAAAGAAGAAGAAAAGAAAAGAAAAAAGTAAGCAAAGAGGCTGACATTAGTGATAGAAAAATGTGTATTGCTGGATTACATGTGTAGTAAAAATAAATGAATAAAACCTTTAAAAGACTCTGATATGATGGACAAAGATTGTATACTTTTGAATGCAGAACCAACGTGCACAAATAATTTTCATTTTTTCTAATAGCACTTATATTATTTGAGTATGTCTGACTTCGACTGAAGAGAGACTCCACAATATATCCTCCTGTGAGTGGACAAGATACTGTAAAAGCAGGGGTGGTGGTTTTTGCAGATTGCAAAATATCACTGATACACAGTGAGCCAATAATACTGTGCAAACCACTGATTCAATAAATTACATCGGGGCAAAGAAGCCATGTAATTGAAATATCTAGATAAGGATAATAGTGCCTTTAAATGATATGAAATGATGGAGACAAAAAAACAAAACGGTCCAAGGGTAGGCTTGTGTTTGCCTTGAAGAGTCTGGAAAGGATGGCCTAAATAGCAAAGCCATAGCAACATGTTGAAAAGATCTATTGTTGCTTTTGAAGGCAACCTCTATTTTTCAAGGACATCTAATTAACAGACAACAGCTGAGTCCATTTCAAATGGTAATACATTTTCCCTTACATGCATGGTTTTCAATGCCTTATTGCTTACTTCAACAGACATTAGTATTTTTTTTCTTTTCTTCCTTTTACTTTTTTCAGAGAGATATTTCATGCTTTATTTACTACACTCAATATATTGTTAGCACTTGTACTGGCATTTCTCTGTGACCTCTTCAATGTACAATAGTGAATTGGTAGTTAATGAAAGGCAAGCATTTCATGTTTTGTTTTGTTTTGTTTTTCAGTGGCGCAATACACAATTTCAATGAGCTGCTTTCCCAGTGTCACAATCAGGTTTGATTCATTCAAAGGCAAATCTGATTAAAATTCAACAACTTCCTTCAAATATTTTGGTTCATATCTTGACAATCAGGCATGGCACAGACTTTCAACGTAGAGACAGAACATTCGAAGTGTCAAGACTACTGTTTTACTGCAGGTTCTTGAAGGGCACTTGTTAAAACATTTGCGTTAACATTGTGTATATACATATGCTATGCATTTGAGCTGTGTAAACACCCTGAAGGACAAAGCCGAGGCCACTTCTTGTCATGGGCCTACATATCCAGACATGTGAGGCTTAAAAACAGGCATTAACCCTTATTCTACGTGTGAAAATAAAAAAAACGTATGATCCTATTGCTGTTGAGCATATTTTTTTGTACATCAAAACAATATTCATAGTTTGGCACGTTGATGTAATTTTAAGCTTTGACATTACAAATACTGATACTATAAGACTGTTGATATATCTCCCAGAGAAAACTGTATCAATTATTCAGAAAATGTCCTAAAATGTTTTAAACCTCTTCGTGGATGAGACACTTTTGCTTAAAAAGTGTAACATTGTTAAGTTTATCATTTCTAACAACAGTCAGAGGTGGATGGAAAGTAAGAAAATACATTTTCTCAAGAAATTCTCTGGATAATCCATTAGTCAATCAGGTATTATGAATTCAACTTCTCCTTCATCTTTTAATTCTACTCATCATCACTGGAAAACATTTAAAATGCAGTATATTGTGACTTTCTGGAGTCAGCCTTACATCTAAGTTGATAGCTGAAACATGAGCAAAGTCTCATGTCAATACATGGAACATTTACATTGTAAAACATTATTTTGCAAGCTGTATAATTCAGAAATGGCTGCATGGTTGTGGTGAGGATGATAGACAGAAGTTGTCAATCTGGCAATATTTGAAAAATAATTGCTTTGTAGCATGTTGTGAAAGGGTCTAGAAAAACCACTAGAAAAACAATGATCATTTCCAAAATCTAACTTAACAGACGTGTAAGTCTAACCATAAGTCTAACCGTAATTCTAACCGTAAGTCTAACCGGAATTCTAACCGTAAGTCTAACCGGAATTCTAACCGTAAGTCTAACCAAGCAGCAACAGAGACTAGCAGTGCCCTTTTTGATAGGTAGTTTGGTCCGGATAAATCAGTGAAGGGAAACAGCCTTGATTCATGTCACTAGTGCTTTACTAATTATTTTGAGCTTTGTGTTAGGTGACACAGCTGAGATCTGGGTCTTTGTTAGTTAGCAGTTCTGAAATAAATGTTGAGTTCATGTGGGTTGGGGAGTTTTGCTTAGTATGAAGCACCAACCTGAAAAATAACGGGGAGATAATCTCTCGACAAGTCTGCAGGAAATCCATCACGTTCTTGAGCTTTGTTGTTAGGAATTTTAATAAGTGTTAAGTGGAACTCGGTATAACTGAAGGACATTTCTAGTCCTTTTGTTCCCACTTAGCCTGGGTAATTCAATGTTATTCAGGAAGTTATTTATATTTGTTGTTTAAAATTCAACCAATTTTTTGTTATGTCCAACGTGATAATGTCCAGGTCTTTGTATCAATAACTGGGCTTTCTTATTTGCAGTATTTTAAGTTGTGCTTTAATTTCAGTTAGCTCTGTCTCAGTTTGCTCTGTTGGGTTCTCCACATGGGATTCAGATATTTTTAAATTTTTTCTTCAAGTACTACCTCCAGTTGTTGATTCCTTTTTTTTTTTATGTAGGTGGAGGTTGACATCATTCTTCCATTGACTACAGGCTCTGCTGCCTACCAAAGTTGCTTTTCTGGGGAATCATTAGTCTCCATGAAGGACAGCCATTCTTTTTTAAAAGAATGCATTGAATTCTCAATCCTGACGCAAAGAAATGTTGAATCGCCATCTAATGGATGGTATTTCAGAATGTTTTGTATTTAGGAAGAATAAAAAAAAAAGGGCATAATCACTAATTATTAAAAGGATGGATTCTGCGGTGAGCAATATCAGATGTGAAAGAGGTGCTGATAAGAAAGAATCAATGTGGGAAATGATTGATGGTGTCGTGAAAAATATGTACATTGTCTGGTGGAACTGTTACTGAGGCTGAAATCAGAGATTTATTGTTGTATAATGGCTCTTTTTGGATCCAACTGCATTTGGAGTCTAATCTAAAGTAGAAATGACAATTAAGTTTAAGTCCCATTCAAATTATTGTTGTGGATTCTGGTAAATTAGCGATTGATTTAAGAAAAAAAAAAATTAAAAATTGAGTAAAAACATTTGGTATTGGGGACAGAGACATCTGCAAGTGCCTCAGTTTTTCACCGTTAATGAATTTCCCCTCGGGGATTAATAAAGTATTATTATTATTATTATTATTATTATTATCAATAGAGATATCAATAATAACAAATTACAGAGAATATTTTTACAAATGAATTTGTTAATTTACCTTCAGGTAATAAAGT
>JBAMYA010000019.1:1553847-1564358 GCA_037176975.1 Arrhamphus sclerolepis | reverse complement strand
AAACACATAAACAAAACACACTTTACCCCTTATTATCCCTACTTGTACAACGTTATTGGTACACATATATATATATATATATATATATATATATATATATATATATATATAAAATTGTCAGAAGGTAATTTCACCTTGGCATAAACTTCAGTGAGGGCCTGACCCAGGCGGTCAGGCTCCCCACGAAGGATGACAGTTTCTGAGCCGCTATCAGATGGTGGGATCTCAACTGAGACACCAGTTCTATCCAGAATCTCCTGCAGGGTGTTTCCCTTGGGGCCAACCACATATTTGTGCTGAGACTTCTTCACCTCCACTGCAATGGTAGTGGTATTCTTTTTCTGCAAGAGATAAAAGGGCTTCATAAGCTACTTGCACCACGGCATGTTTTACCACAAGTGTCAATCCTCTACATCACAGGCATAATTTGCATAAATACAAACTTGCTCAGCAGTTATATACGTACCTTCTCTTCATAGACCTTCTTGATTGTTGCCACAGCAAGAGCTACCTGCTCCTTCTCCCCAGTGATTACAATCTCAGTCTTATTCACACTTGGAGGGGGGACATTGATTCGGGCACCAGTCTCCTGCATCATTTCTCCAACCGTCTTATTATAGGCTCCGGTGATGAAGGGATGGTACACCTTATCAATGTTCACCCTCTCCACAGCACGTTTGTCCTGAAAACGAGATTTAACAATGCACAACTATCTGAAATGTTTCTCAGAAAAGAAATACTTAAAGCCACATGAGAATTCATGTTACCTGCTCAGCAGAGATCAACAGAATCTCATGCTTTGCCTTTTCCAGGCCCTCCTTGGTACCAGAGATCTTGATCTGGTTGCTAGGGTCATCAGGTCGTGGAATCTGGATTTTGGTGGCAGTCTTCAGTTCAAGCTCCTGAAGCTTTTCCCCATTTTTGCCGATGACAAAACGATGGTGCTCTTTAGGGATAGCTACAGTAGCTGAAGCCTATAGATAGATATAAATAAAAAAGAACAGAACCTCAAATTAAAAACTATGACAATCTGCACAGTATTTAATTATCAAATTCATCCATGTTCTGCACTAATTAGACAAATTCATTTACTTGAGTCTGCAGTCGGGACACAATTTCCTTACGGGCCTTCATCACAGCATCCATTTTTCCAGAAACCATGATGGACAGACCCTGATCTTTTGCCAAGGAGAGTTCGAGGTGGGCTCCAGTCTTGTGCATTATGTCCACACAGACCTTTGCTTGGTCTCCCTCTCCAAACTGGTTTATGTCCTTGTACTTGCGCTCTTCTAGCGGCACATGGAAAACCTTGTTCACATGGGAAAACATATATGTTTGATTCAGTGGTGAGACGAATGGCTTACTTTACATTTTCCTATAATAAATACAACCACTTAAAGCAAGATGAAAATATCAAGTGCAATAAAGCAGCATATACCCACTTTGCTCATTATTCCAACATTTAAGGAACACACAAAGAAAAAATATAAATTCAAATTACTTTATTAATCCTCAAACTGAAATTAGTAGTTGCAATGGTTGTTTCTTATGATCTCTTCAATGATTTGTTATAGATGGTTCTAGTTGTGTTCAGGAAGGATCTCCTGCAGTGGATTCAAAGAAGCATCTGAAGACACTTTGTTGCTGAATCACTGCATTGTGAGGAGGATGTTCAGGGTTGTCCATGATGTTTTTCATATTATGAAGTATTCTGCTCTGTACAATCAGCTCTAGAGGGTCCAGACCCAGCATTTGTTTTGTCAGTTTATTCAGTAGACATCTGCAGATGAGACTGAACTCTTCACAACAGACATAGAAGAAATGCAACACCTGCTTGAAAACACTGACAGACCTGAGCTTCCTCAAAAAGTAAAACAGCATCAGTGTTGCATCTGCAGTCTGTCGTCCAGGAGAACACTGACATACTTGTACTCCTCTGCCAAATCCACTTCTTCTCCCATGATGGAAATACCATTTTTTGATTTTAGAAGAACCAGGATTAAGCCAGTCTCTTTTGTCTTGTTCACACATTCAAGATGAAATGATTGTCTCCACACCATGCTACAAAGTAGGCCACCAGTTCTCTGCACAACTGCAGAGTCATCTGTGTATTTCTGCAGATGACAGGACTCTGACTTGTACTGGAAGTCTGAGGTGTACAGAGTGAAGAGGAATGGAAGTACACCACCCTGTGGTGCTCCTGTGCTGCTGATCACTCGGTCAGACATAAAACCAATTCAGTCTCAAACTGCGGTTCAGCAGGCTGGATGGTGTTAAATTCATTGGAGGAATCAAAGAACATGATCCCCCACAGTGCTGCCTGCTTTGTCCAGATAACTGTGGGTTCATTGACAGTGGTGTATGATGAAATCTTCCAACTCCAACCCCACAATGCAGTGATTCAGCAAGCGAGTCCTGGAAGGTGCTTGCTTTCTTACTCAGGTGGACCAATAAAAGTCTCTCTGCGACTTTTCTAATGTCGAATATTTGGGTAACAGGTTTGTAGTCATGAGCAAAACTTCCATCTATAGTTGATCTTCTTTCTGCTTCAAGTCTGTGATCTTCATCCCTGACCACATATCTTTAATGTTGTTCTGATGGAGCTTCTTCTCCTTGTTGTCGTCAACCTTTACTTTCAGTTATTTTTGTACTGACTTCAATTTCCTGTCTTCCACCCTGAAGGCCCTTTTCTTGTTGAGAAGCTCTTTCAGGTCACACACAGAAGTTGATATAGTCAGGTACGCATTTAGTCACGGAATTGACGTCATCCCCATGTGCATCACTGTCTTTAGCCTCAAAACAACTTCAGTTTCTTCAGCTTCCTGTGACCACTTCCTTACAGTCCTTTTGGTCACAGGTTGCTTTTGAAAGATTGGTTTATAGGTGGAGGAGAGAAAAAACAGATTACGATCCGTCTTGCCCAAAACAGGTCATGGGAAGCAGCTGCATCTGATGTTTGCATAAAGCAAATCCAACATTGTATTTTGTCTGGTAGAGCAGTTGATAAACTGTTGAAACTTTGAAAATGTGTCAGAGAAAGACATGGTTGAAGTCACTGGTGATAATGAGGAACCCACTGGGCTATTGCGTCTATAATTTGGCAACAGCAGAACTGATGTCATTACATCCCATCAGCTTGAGTGTGAACAGCCACTATAAAAACACTGGTCAACACCCTCTGTAAACAATAAGGATGAACACTCACAAATAAGTGAATTGTAGTTCAATATCCAGCCTGCAGAAACAATGTTTCACAGTACAACATCCTGCATTACACGATTTGTTATTAACAAGCACTGCTATTCCACCACGTTTGCTTTTTCCGCTCCTCTTCAAATCTCAATCCATATCGTCAGAATGCCAGGTAGAGAGAAGCTGAAGTCGGGGGATATGCTCCTGTAGCCACGTCTCGTGAAACATGATGCTGCAATGCCGAAACTCCTCATCAGCGCTTCATGCTTGTCCATTTTTTTTTTTTTTTTTAAGAGAAATCTCCCCTCTCCATTATGACACAAGGAAGACCTGGTTTTAACTTCCCCGTCTTCAGTCTGGGTGTAATTTGGCTCTGTGACAACTAGATAAGCTATTCCCGCTTGTAAACAAATCTTGTGCGATAATTGCTCATAGCAGGTGGTTCAAAAAAATAGTTTTTCTTTTGTTTTTAAATCCTTCAAGCAGCACAGCATCCAAACCTCAATGAAAAATTTAAATACCAATCAATGAAAAAGAATAGGTTGAAGACTCAAAAAGGTGCAACGCTAGCAAAAACTGATGGAGCTATAAGCTGCCAATTTAGGCACAGCTATTCTAGTGCGTGTGTGCTTTTTATATTATCCATCCATACACCTCCAAGGACTGCGATTAAATTTTACAGCGGGCAACAGTCTGTATGATTAACCCACTCAGCTGTGCGTGTCAGTTTAAGATGCTACAAGAAATAAGCTACACAGCCAACTTTAGCTGTAACAGATTGCACACCTATAGACAGCAGTTTGTACGACATCAGATGTCACAACAGAAACCACTTCCAAATGGCTAAAATTAATGTTTAATTTTAAAAAATGTATTTCCCATCCCCAATTAAGATCCCTTTGTACCACCCTCTTCAGTCTGCTCTGTTAAAATGTCCTGAAGTAGGACAAAACAGAATTTATTCCACTTAGTCCCATCAGTACTTTTTTTTTTTTTTTTAAAAACCATTGACTTTACTTCAGGTCTTAATTATCATGCATGCAAAGCATTTAACATTATAGGATACCTGGGTGATAACAGAAGACTTGAGAGGACGAATCTTCGATGTCCAGGCACTGGCAGTTTCCTGGACCCCATCAGGTGTGGCCGCCCTCTCAGGAAGCGGTGGAAAAGCCTCCTTGTAAGTAGGAAGAGCTTCCTCATCCTCTCCCGCACTGGGTCCTGCCACAGCAGCTATGCACATAAGATAAAACTAATTTCCAGCTCTGATTGCATTGCACAATCTAAGCACAGAGGTTTAATGTATCAATACTTACCACCACCTTGCTCTGGCAAGAGCCCACTGCGGTGCTCATTGAAGCTTTCCTGCGTAAGTACAGCAACTGAGCTCATGGCTAAAAATCCCACGTTAAACACAGAGTCCGAGTGTGCCGCTTGAAAGAAAACACAAAAAAAAAAGTTTAAATATAATAAACATAGTCTAAGAAATAAGTACGTTTTTTATTTATAGTCAGCTAGTTCTTTTGAGTGACGTGTACTGTTTAACTAGTTGTGTTTTTTGGAGACACTGTGTTCCCCCTACTTCCTGGATGACACTACACTCTAAGGCTATGAGAAAGAATATACACTAAATGAAATGCAGTACAATGGTGCTACATGAAATTTCAAGAGCATAATAACTGATACAGCATATTCACATCTCAATCATTTATCTGCTATGGGGTACTGACAATTCAGGCTTTAAGATGCAAGCCTTTTTTGAATTTCTCCAGTTTGTATACCTGGACCTCCCAGCAACATGACTTAAGTAATTTAGTTTTGCATGAATTTGTTAGTCATGATGGGATTGCCCTTGGTAGTCAGTGAAGTTAAAAATGAAATATAAATAATTTCTCCTTTCAAGATCCACGTCTGGATGTTTAATATTGTATACGAGCTTATCATACATGGACTTTGGGATTTTTTTTTATCTCATCCACCTTTATCAAAGAGAGCCATGACCCATAATGACCAACGATGTCACAATAGCTGAGTTAAAGCATAAAACATGAGTACAAAGACAAAACACCAGCGAATGCTGGCTTACAGCTACAATAGAGTTTGTCTTTCTACAGGATCCTAGCTTGTCTGCTCTCAACCGTCTTTGTCAGGTACTATTCCAAGAATTGCAACTAGGTGAAGGTTAAGAGGATTCTGCTTCACTGCCCCCTCTATATGTCCACACTGGATAGGATTAAAGTATAGGTCCACCAGTAGCCCTGTCTTAAGTCTCCTAACAAAATAATTTTCAAGAAAGAAATCAAAATGAAAATTCACATCTATACCCAGCAGTTATTTTGAGTTCTGGAATTGAAAGATTCTAGTTTTTTTTTGTTTGTTTTCTTTAAATATACAGGCGTTAACTAGCGAGCCTTTTTAATCTGCAAGGGAAGGAGCTGAAATCACACACCGTCCAAAGTTTGGCATCACTTCACTATCTATGACTTTTGCTACATCATCAGCATTGTCCACAGTTCACGTGGATAAGAATTCAACATCCAAAACGAACTGTTACAGAGAACATTTTTTCCCCCCTCTCAAGGACACCTGAAATTACCCTTGAAAGCATGACAAAGTAAACTCCCTGATGACAAAGAAAACCACCTGATACTGAGACCAGACACTTGAGGATAATTTGTTTCATGCTTTAGCATTATTGAACCTTTCCACACAAAAATCATTCTTGAGCAGGCTTTATTTTATTTTTATATACATATATGTAGAAAAAAAGAAAAAAAGGCGGGGTGATAGGAAAAAGTGAGCAATACATTTCCTGGTCTGGAGCGATTTTTTTCTTTTAATGTTATTTTGCTGAAACTTGTGTTTCAGGCCTCCTGGCAAAAGCATGAAGAAATAAGAGGTTTCATTATTTACGCTTTAGATGGAGAAAAAGAACAAGATGCTTAATTAGTCGAAAATACATTGTATTTAGTAACAAATAAAATATACCTTTGCAATATGGCTGTGGCACGAAGACATATGATCCGTAATAAATAAAAATCATAAAAACAGCTAATTTAACATTTTGAATCTTTTAGGAGTACAGTGAATCTGGGCGAAAACTAATATCTGTTGACACTGCAAATCAGTCAACACCCAAGTCATACGTTGCACCAGGTGGTGCAAATCATTTATAAACCAATTTTTTTTGCCAAAAAGACTAATCTGTTCAAAACATCTGACTTTAATGCTGCCCTATAGCAGGACACAATATTGAAAATTTATGGCATTGCATGAACAATAGATTCAACCACACTTTTGTAATGAATCTATTGACTTACATCAAATTGCACATTTTTTTTAAATCACTACAGTGATGGCTAATTTTCATAGAACTGTAATTTTCTAGTGACAAAAGTGTCTAAGGCAGCATTTTAAAGTTAGTCTGGTCTAGACTACTTTTGTTTTTGTTCCTGAAACTTTTGGCCTGCATAAGTGCATCAACATCAGGTGTTCTGTCCTGACTAGCAGCCGGTCTCAGAACGTCATTTAAACGCTTGTGTGTGTGCCTTGAGCGCAGTTTTGTTTTACTGATGCTCATTACTGAGAAAACTTGTTCACAAAGGTAGGCTGTCTCAAACATGCCCAAAATTTTTGCAGCCAGGGCTGTTAATTTCGGGTATCCTGGCACAAGATACTGATAAAATGTATCGAGACCTATGGAGGCAAATATTTCCTTGAAATCTGTATCACATTGCAAATCAATTGTTTCTAGCTGGACGTCAACATCAGAAGCTTTAAGCTGTCAAAGGTGAGGGAAAAACGGAAAATTCTGTCTCGAGAAACATTTTCAGGTATTTGGTGAACTCGAACGCCCACAGCAATCCTGAAATCTTGTCTTTGTACCATGTCATGTCCACATTAGGTCTGTTTACACATCTCTCAGACAGGGGAAATGAGCATGGTTGCCACTTGCATCCCCCACAAAGTCAGCTTCAACTTGAATGCACATATGCCGTCTAAACTGTGTGACAACTTTTTTGCGGCCTTGCAACATTTTGTTCAAGTGTTCAGTAATATCAACCAAAAATGTAAGGTCCAGCAGCCATTCCTGAGATTGTAATTCCAATACTGGTTTTCCCTTTTTTCTCCATGGACTGTTTGATTTCCTCCTCAGCACAGCACCTCGGCTTAACCATCTCACTTCAGTGTGGTATGGCAGGCTATGGGTAATGCTATTGTCACTGAGAAGGCTGTCAAACTGACAATGATTCAGATCTCTGGCTCAGATGAAATTAACAGTTCGAACAACCACCTCCATGAAACTATCCTCTCTATTAAGGGCTTGTACTTTCTCTGAATTTTGTCGTTTCTTTCCAATCATTAATAGTACACTGTCTGTAGCCAGGCTGACAGCGCGGGACCAGTCCACTCCAACTCTGTCCAGTGCACGAATGACAGAGCTGAAAATGTCTTCTGCTGTTGTAGTATCTATTATAGGCACCAACTCAAGAAATTCTTCAGTGACAGATAACTCCACAAATAAATATGGCAAATTGAGTTATGTCTGTAATGTCAGTGCTTTCATCAATTGCAGTGAAAAATGCTATGGTATTCCTCGCCAGGCTAATATTGGCAAAAGCTAGTCGCTTCTTGGGACACACGAGTTCAGTCGCCTTCATCATGCATGTTTTAACAAACTCGCTGTCAGAACATGGCTTTGATACTGATGCTATTTCACTGGCAATTAGGTAGCTGGCCTTTACCGCAGCTTCGCCGACTTCTCAGCTCCAGGTGAAATTGGATTGCCGTTTGCTCAGACCCCTAGCAATTCATTAATCTCCCTCTTCTCAGTTGTCCTCGCAAACTGTTGTAATTTTTTTTGCCATGATGAGTTTCATAGTGGCACCGAATATTATATTCCTTTAGTACCGAAACTTGTTGCAAACATACCAAGCACAAAGGTTTTCCATGCATCTCCGTAAATAAACAGGACATTGTCCATTTTTCTTGCAATATTCTACACTCTGTATCCACTTTTCTCCTTTTTGATAATGACATTTTGGCTAATGAGGATGTGACGGGAAAACAGAGAAAAGGTTTAGCAACAACGTCGTAACAAACAGCAGAAGGTGCACTGCTCTTCTGTTTAGTGCGTCTCAGTGATGTGGAGTGTCTTCTTCTCTGACCAAAACAGTGCATCCTAGCGGATAATTCAGGAAATGCATTTAATTTAAATAAATAAATTTAAAAAAAAAAAAAATCTAATTCATGCCTGATGCTTTTTTTCACTTTCAAATTCATCCTGTGGTCCACATCAAACCTCTTTGCGGACCAGTTCCAGGCAGTGGGCTGTACGTCTGACACCTGTGTTAGAGGAAAACTAGAAACTTAGGACCCTGTCCACACGGAGCCTGTTCAGGGTGAATCTGAGCAAATTTTTATCTGGTTTAGCCTTTCATCTATATGAAACTGGCATTTTCACACCTGGAAACCACATCTTTTTAAGCTTGGACCCAGAATGCATAAATTTGAAGACACCGCCTGCATGGCTTTGTGTGTACAACCACGGCACTACATTTTATGTTGGTAATGACTTCATAGCCACACACCTCTCCAATTGTAAACACACTGTAGGATTCTGCGCATGTTACGCATTTTCTTCAGTACAGAGCTGTATGCTCCGCCCCCACAGTTGCGTGCCATTTTAGGATTGTCATATATACCAATATTTCTTAATGCAGATTTGGTGGCTTCATTTGGACACCAGCATATTTAATCTCGGCTCCATGTTTACAAAACACTTTTGCAACCCACAGCTTTGTGTGGATATAGCCTAAAACTTCTTGAAAAAGCTTCCCAGTGTCATCTGTCAGATTTTAGCTGGTGTAGCTGAAGTTACACCAGATGTTAGCTCTGCTTACAGCAGACAAACTGCTATTTTGCACCAGACTTGCAGGTTGCAAGAGATGGGCCAGCATGAACCCACGTTTTCATAGTCAGTGATGAAAAAGATTAGTTGTGTTCCATGTTCTGGTGGGAAACAACCACTGACATTTTGCAGACCAGCTTAATCTGCTCCTTGTTGCATCTGTGTCAGCCTAACCATGCCCCACCACTGAGGTCATGTAGCCCTTCATGTTGACAATATCCTCAACTTGGATGGAGCTTTAGGCAAGTTTATGTTAAAGTTCATTCACAAATGTCGCACTCACTGGCTTCACTTTCACTCCTTTCCACCTTCAATATAATTTCAAATTTTACTCACATTTGGAAGTGGGTGTAACTGCTAGACGAGCCAACAAAGCAGACTGGCAGTACTGACATCACGCTCATTTTGGTTCTGTGTCATTGGGAAAGTGTCTTCAGCTCATCATTGTTACCTAGCTCATTTTTTCATAATCCTGTTGAGATCATTTTACCCAGCCCATTGTGTGGGCTCAACTTGGGTTATATTTGTGTGATTTTTTTATTCAATTATCTGCATGTGTGGTGAAAATAGAAATGATGATGAATAAAGATCTTCTTTGTGGTGGAGTGAAACTTGATACTGAAATAATGAATCTTTTGCACTTGTGATTCACTCATGTTTCTTAGCCTTTCTGCTCTTTATTTTTGTGAGGTTGAGTGGTAAGGGAGGGGGAATCCCAACTCAAGCCAACATTTAAACAATCACACAACCTATGCA
Source organism: Arrhamphus sclerolepis (assembly GCA_037176975.1). Lineage (NCBI taxonomy): Eukaryota > Metazoa > Chordata > Actinopteri > Beloniformes > Hemiramphidae > Arrhamphus > Arrhamphus sclerolepis. The sequence goes on along the minus strand of JBAMYA010000019.1, from coordinate 1,554,499 downwards.
TAGCCTAGCCCCTACAAGCAATGCACCGTTCATTATTTGGAGAAATGAAAGTGACCACATTTGAAAACCCAAAATCTTTCATCCTATAGGTTGTGGAAATAAACACAAACGGTACTGATAATGACATGAATAACAACATAATTTTCTCTGGGATGCCATCAAGTTATACTATACAATATGACCTCAAACATCAACACTAATTGAACATTGTACCTACCTTCATACCTGATTCTCAAAAATTTGCTGCAAATACGCTCCAATATTACAAATGTGATATTTTTAATAAAAGGAGTAAATATATTTAGGGTTTTAAGTTGTAGGTTCTCACGGTGAGTTATGATTCATTTTCTATTAATTTCCAAGTCCTAACATTAATTCTAAACTTGAAATTCCTTCAGTATTTTCACTTAGTAAAACTTCTATCCAGCCCTGCAAAGGACTGGTGACCTGTCCAGGGGCATCCCTGCCTTTCACCTTAAGAGAGGTGGAATGGCCAAATCAATGGATAAGTAGTTTCATGAAGAACAAGAGAAATCATTCAATTAAAAAGTGTTTCATCTGGAAAATTACATGGAAGATCCAACTGGAAGAAGGGACAACTTCTTCAACAAAGATCAGCTGCCATTCAAACAGTAGTCAAACCTGGTACTTT
>JBAMYA010000019.1:1513067-1547344 GCA_037176975.1 Arrhamphus sclerolepis | reverse complement strand
TGTATGTATGTACACACACATACAAAGTAATCCGTGTTTGCTGGTCAGTCTGAAGGTGGAATTCAAACAGGTGACCTGAGCAGAAGGCACACTGTAAAATACCTGATCCTAATTACCAGCAAGATGTTCATCTGCCAAATAACACTGCTGTCAACTGGCCAAAGGGTTTTGCAAACTTTTTTTTTTTCTTTTTTTTTTAATAATAAAAGCTAGTGTTAAATATTGAAACGTCTCTTCACTTACTTTTGAAAGTGGCCGCAGACGTGCAAAGCTTAAGAAAATATAAATATCGGGGAGGGAGAACTTTTTGGTGGGAAAACCTGAACAATGTTCATACAGTGCAAAATACAAGTCCCAACACAGCCCTGTCAGTTGGAGGTTCTCGAGAGAAACTAGTTTTAAACCACGCTGAGCCTGTCTTGGAAGTCCCACCCAACCCTGGATTTGAATTGTGTTTATTAATATTTGGGTTAGACCTGCCTTCTCCCTCCCCATCACTTCATTTATTGTGCATTTAAAAAAAATTTTTTTTAAAAAGTCAGTATTCCTCACCACTGGCAGCTTTTCAAACTCCTACTTGTATTACACACTTCCCAACCATGTGTATACACACACACAAACTCAAGATTTGTCGACCGGGGAAACATCTGTTTGTCACAATCCCTGCTGCTCTCCGAGCTTGATTGCGTGACCCACTGACCTGCCTTAATGTTGGCGCGATGAGCGATGAGACTCTGATCCAAGCCACAAGTTGGGTGTGATCCTGAACCAACTCAATGTGATCTCACTGTCACACCACAGATTCTTGAAAAAGAAATTCCTCATAGGCTTTTCTTCTGCAACTTTTTTTTCTTAATGACACATTTGAGGATACAGAAGATTAAAAATTCCAAATAAAGGGGTAGAAAACTGAAGGTGATTAGGATCTTTTTTTTTTTTTTTTTTAATCTCCAATATAAATTTATTTCCCAAAATTACAATCAAAAGTAACTGAGGGAAAAATTTATATATGATAGTGATAACTAACAACTTCACTCTTTCACTCATATTGTTCATGGCCTTTTCTGCATTAAAAAAACAACTCAGCAGTTTCTGTGAGTTCAGGATTTTCAGCCTTGCTTTTGCTGTCTGACTAATTTTCAGGTTGAACCTATTATATTTCTTTTTTTTTTTTTGAGATTTAATTACATTGGCTGGTTAAATCTTCTGAGAACTCAATTTTCATTTCATGTCTTCATATGGAAATAGTTCTCACTCTTTGATTTTGCTCTTCAGTGGTCCAATTACCTTAACAAAGATGATTCAGATGACCACTTAACCACACCCAGTGTCATCCTTAACTACAAGTCTGAGGCTGCATTTACACTGAAGTTTTATTTTCTTCATTATTTTCCTCATATGCAGATTCACACGTGAACATAGTTTGTGTAGTGTAAGAAATAAAAACATGCATACATTCAGATATTCTCATTTTGCTTTCAGGCCTCATTAAGTGGACATGAATCGCTTTATTTGGATACATGCTTTGGATTTTTCCCCATTTATGCAAACTTCTTTGAAAATGCGACAGTGACAGATGGCATAAACACAGGTGGATGGGCTCGCCGCGTGCCTTTCCGCTTTTAAATACGTTTTATCCTTTGCTGCCCTCCAAGAATGCTTCTGAAAGGATAATATCTTTTGCCGTGTTTCTCACCTCAACTCTGAGCTTCTGTTGTAGCCGTTAACTTCTACTAAACCACCTGACAGCATAGCAGTGTAAATGTGCACATACTGTTGAACTCTGAGGTGGCCTTTCAATGTGATAATGGAAATGACTCCATGTTCACTTTTGCCTGCTTTGCACATCATTTCCCCAGCTGATAACCAGTGTAAAAGCACTCACTGGATATAGGTCGCTTGTATAAAATGATTCAAGCAACTCGCTTTAAGAAAAAAAAAGAAAGAAAATTGGGATGTAGGCAAACATAATTGATTAATTTCTAGTTTCTTAGAAAGTTTCCACGGACCTGGTGGTTCTCTACCCTTTCTTCGAGTTGGAACGCAACCTTCACAGTACTTTTAATTCTTGGCTGATAGGGCTTATTGTATTCGCTGACATTTCAGGTGGTGGTTCAACATAAAAACCGAGGAGGCTGAATGTGTAGCAGGCTGAGCTCAGTTCCTTATGGGACAAAGAGCAGGCTGCAAGTACTGTGTTCCAGACTGGCAAATGAATGGCATTTGTGCCAGAAGGCAGTGTTATTAACAGTCTGTCTGCTTTAACACAACATGGATGCAGAATGGTGCATGTCTGCCTCGTGATTCATCTCGGAGTAATGGCATTTCCACACCCGTAATCGCTTATAAGAACTACGACTTTTCAGAAATGCACTAAAGTCCTGAAATCTTTCCAAAAAGTTTTGGGGGATGGTGTGCAAAAGGGTGCAAAACGATCAGTGTAGTGTCACTTTACTTCTAAGGACAAAGACAAGACAGAAAGCCTATCCAGTTGCTTTAATGACAGTGTTGGAGATGCTGTTTAAAAATACTCAGGTGCAAGTTACTTGCCAAGTTTATCTAATTTACTGTAGTGGTTATTCTTACTTTGCTTTACCCATTGCTGTTGAGTTGGTCTTATAACCTTGCATTTTAAATGTCAGTACTTTAAAATGTGATGTTCTTACATAAAAATAAATGGATTTATGTTTTATTTTAAACATTTGCCTTTATTCATGTTTTGTGGAATTGATAAGGGGAACCGAAAGGAATCGGAATCGATGGGCAGAACCGAAACATGAATTGAAATCGATGAAATCTTAACAATACCCAGCCCTACTCTTGGCACAGCACCCAACACCTCCACAGTTTCAAATATATACGTCTATATATACATATGACTAGAATCATGAGGAAGTGGATTGTCTGCAGTAGCAAAGACCTTCGCTTGAGTATCTCACATTGCTTCTTGTTTTCCACTTCAGGAAGCTGGTTTTTGAGTTTCACTGGTCAGTGGTGTGGAGACGCCAACCAGTGACGGCACACCGGTGTGAGGGCTCCGAAAATGTCAGGAAGAGCTCAGATTACTGTCCATGTTTTCTTCAACATACATGTGAATCATGTTATGCAAATGTTGCAAATATGCAAATCATAAAGTGTCAATGCTGAAACAGCATATTGTGCTCTTAATTTGACTGCATGCAACTAGCATACGAGATTAAGTATTCACATCAGTCTGGTTTTCTTTCTCAACCACCTGCCCCATTATTGCTTCACTGAGTGAAAAAAACCTTTTAAAATAAATACATTTTGTACAATAGGAGCTGCATGTTTAAGAGCCAGAACTCGCAGTCTTCAGGGGCTTTGCAGACCAGCCTCTTTTCTCCGTACAGCTTTCCCCAGTTATTCCAGACAAAGTCACCACCCGTGTTGCCATCGGCGATAATTTCTTGTGAGGTTCAGCAAATCAGTATTCTTCCCTCTTTGGCTAAATCAGCACCTTACGAATCTTGTGAGTTTAAAACCATCGTCCAGCATGAGTGTGGTTTTAGTTTTGCTGTGTATATTTAGACAAAGTACTCCATCAGAACAGGGTTATATTGATTTGTTGGAACGGAAGACACACTGGCAAGAGTCATCCAGATGTTCCTTACGATTTGCTGCTGGTCCAGAATGCTTACCGACGTCTGTTTGGCTTGTACTCAAAGGAAAGTCGGACAAAATGTTTTACCACTCGTTTCTGCTCTCCAGTTGAAATCACAACTGTAATAGGATACTGTGAGTGTGCGTGGAAAAAAGAGACATTTTACAACACATTCCAACATTTATGGATGTCGTGTCAATAGACGTCACCTGCAATTTATAGATTTTCTGAATGCTGAATGTAATTTATCAAAGTAACAAAAACACTTAACTACAGTAAAATCTCCTGGCTCTCTTGGACTTTTAATGTTTTACAACTGCGTTGCATTGCAACACAGTTCTCTTTATAAGGCTTTTAAAAATACTATTTTACATTGCAACCAGATGTTTTAGGCTATAATTTTCTCCAAAAGTCACAGGCTAAGATTCCAAACCTCAAGTGCAGTATGTTCTTAGTACATAGTAATTAGTTCTTAGTTTAGGGAAAGCAAACCCCAGAACCCCGAGAAGGTAAAGTTCTGAAGATTTGCTGCCTGTGATTTTTGTTTCACTCTGCTCAGTGCCAGGAAGTGGTGCGGCGGGCTAGGACACATTTTTGCAGTTTACCCGTACATCATTAAGTCAAAGAGACTATTTGAGTTGACGGATGAAACGTGCACACTCCTAAAACACGGTTGCAGATGAACGATACCTTTTGGATCACGTACAGGAGACGGTGTTATCCAGTATTCAGTTTGAACACTGTTGTGGTCTTCCTCTCTCCCTCTTCAGCAAAGATTCGTTGCTGATTTGTCTGCAGATCAGCTGCATTTAATTTTCTTTTCTTTTTTAGAACTGTAAATATTTTTTTTCCCACTTCAACCACTACAAAGCTGTCTTAAAGTGTGCCTGTGAGCATAGTGATTTAAATAATTTTTTTTTCTTTTTCTTTTGTTTTTTTCTTTCAGCCAAAGTCTCTTGGACAGGCCTTCCTCTCTGAGGTTTTCCACAGAAGCAATCTCATTGAGAGTGATTACTTTGGCCTCGAGTTTCAGAACATGCAGATGAACTGGGTATGTACACCAGCAACCGTGTCCCTGATTTCCTGTTTAAAGCTCACACGCGCTGAATAAGCAGGCGTTTACAGTGCATGAAAACTGATTATACGTAACAAAGGTCACACGTTGATGACGGCAAGACCGGGGTTAAGTTGCAACATTCATTATGATGTTTATTTCTTTTTTACTTTTAGTAGCTAGTTTGGCTCGGTACAGCTGTGCAAAAATAGGAAGAAAAAAAAGTACTGTTTTCACTGGATTTATGTGCTATATAATTTCTGAATATTTTTAACTCGTCTGGCTGAAGTGCTCTGTACTCAGCTGTCAGACTTTACGATGCTTTGTTCTTCTAGAAACATAATAGGAATGCAGTCCACCTTGGAGTTTTTATTAAACCAAGTATAAAATGCCCCACGTAACTTCTTAAGAGAGCATCCAGGTGGAATTTAATAAATCTCTACCAACTGCATGAACACATTTGGCCCCAGTGTCCACAAACTGATGCAACATTTATTTACATATATATCTGTGTATTATAGTAACAAAAATGGTAAAAAAAAAAAAAAAATTATTTAAGCGTTCCTATAAAGTAAAAATTTACATTTCACATGGTTAAGTATGGGAACCTTGACAATTTTATTTTGATCGCCAGCACATGCATGAGTATAACAGTTTTTTTTAAAAACAAAAACAAACCGTAACATTATTTATTTATTTGTTTATTCATTTACTCATTTTTTACAGTTGATACCAATTTTTGCCACGTTTCTGATCTGTTGCCTCTGATATGACAAACGCTTTTCACTGTTCATGAGTCTCTTCATACCTGAATAACTTGAGCTTGTAAGGTTGTAAATGTGATCCTATTGCTCTCTCTTAAGGTTTGGCTGGAGCCCACTAAACCCATTGCAAAGCAAGTTAGAAGTAAGCAAGCTCCAGTATTGGCTCAACTTTTAGCTTCTGGAAGTCCAAATGTACATTGATGACCTGTTTTTATTTTGTTTTGTTTTGTTTTTCAGGACCAGCAAATACACTGTTCAGACTGTCGGTTAAATTCTTTCCCCCTGACCCTGGTCAGCTGCAGGAAGAGTACACAAGGTTCTCACAAGCAGACAGCCATGTTCTTAAGTTTTGTTTGTTTGTTTGTTTGTTTGTTTGTTTGTTTGTTTGTTTTGTTTTGTTTTGTGTGTTGTTGTTTTTTTTTTTTATCAAGCTTGTTTACAAGAATGCAGCCTCCCATTCAGTGTTTCTGAAGATCTTTAGAATTAATCCTTGATTAGAATGAATTTAGCTTGATTAGAGTGATTTACTTCTCATGAACACACACAGATGGACACTAGGCTTATGTGTTTTGTTTTTGTTTTGTTCCACAGGTATTTATTTTCCCTGCAAATGAAAAGAGATCTGATGGAGGGCAGGTTGATCTGCACAGAAAATACTGGCGCTCTGCTGGCATCTCACCTTGTTCAGTGTATGTTCTTTTCTTTTCCTTCTGTTTGTGTGTTTTTTTTTTTTTTTTTTTTTTTTTTGAGGGGGGTAATATTCTAGTTAATTATAAAGGGTATGGGAGTTTTGGCTAACTTACCAGGAATAAAAGCAATAGCAAGTATTACTGGATGTAAAAAGAATGAACTCTTTTACTAAACATTTACTCTTTGCAAAGAAAGTCTGATCTTTTTCTTTTCCCTATAAAACAGCGGAAATCGGAGACTATGATGATGTAGCAGACAGAGACTTTCTGAGGATGAACAAGCTGTTGCCTTACCAAGACAGGGTGCAGGAGCGAATCATGGAGCTCCACCGCAGGCATATGTAAGTCCCCAGCAGATCCATCGATCTGCAGATGTAATTCTCTTGGGTGCATCTCACAAGAGCAAATGTTCTTAATTGCAGCCTCAACCTGTCAGACTTTTCCCAGTTCGTGATGTCATTTTAACATCTTTATTAAGAACAGGGTTTGTTTCATAGTTTACCTCTCCGTCGAGCATAACACTGTGGTATAATGTTATTAGCTTGCTGTGAGGGTATAACAGAATTGGAAAATACCACTTCTGAATTGCAATAAAAAATAAAAAGATGTTTTATCTCGCAGCAAACATAAGAGTTGTTTTCTTTTTTTATTAAATGTAATCTTAAAAGTAAATTTGTCCTTCTGTTTGAGTCCCAGTGTGATGTATTTCTATACTTAATTTCTTAATGATGAAAGGACAGCAGCTTATCGACAGAGCTCCAAGTATTTTGTCTATGCATTATAAGAAATGCAAGGTGTTTTATTGTATAGCCTCTCTTTATATATTTCAGGTTTTTTTTTATTAAAGGTTTGAACAAGAAATGGGCCGTCACATATAAGAATCTTACATCTGTGTTACATTGTCCACGGCTCTGCAAGCTTTTTCTTCATTATCTTCAAGTTAGCATCAAAAATTGTTCATTTGCCTCCTCACTTGGTCTACCTTTGAGCTGGAAAAAAAAAACTCTTATGCCCAGGTTAGAATGGTTGAGATGAGATAACGCATCAGTCCGTGGTCTTATCACCCTCTCACAGTGAAAAGCTTGTGGATTATTTGAGTCTCAGAAGAGAATGGCGTTTTGTAAGCCACGGCCTTGGTGTTCACCTTACCAGATAAGAGGTAACACCTATTTTGTGGAATACCGCCTGGTTCAGGCTTAACTGAACAAAACCAGGTTACTTTCAGAGTATATGTTGTCATGGTGATTAACATGCACATTACTCGTTGGAACTGAGAATGCAGGTTCACTGTTTACTGGGTTTATTTAACCGGGTAAGTGACTCAAAATAGTGCAGAGCTTTTCATTGAGTATGTATTGTCCAGCAGTGTGTTTTCAGACAGAAAAAATGTGACTGGTTTGAGTAACATAGTTGACATAACTGATAACGTCTTACGAAAATGCGTTTTACAAAACCCTTCCCACCACTGTGCAAAATGAGGGCTCTTTTCAGCCTTGTTTGAGGCTACTCTAGACATTCACTAATCTCTTCCCTTGGTTGCTAGCATGGAAGCACAAGCACCGGGTTCCAGGACCTAATCCCTTACTCTGGCCGGCCTATTAGCCATAAGGCCAGTGGGGCAGGGGAGGACTCTAAGGAGATTTCACTGCTTAGCGGATGAACGAAATTAGAATGAAGTGATGATTGGATGGATATGTCTTCCTAACATACTGTTTGGTTGTAATCACATGGTTTTAGATAACGCCTGTCATGTCCTGGCTGTTATAAAGGATTTAAGGTCCTTCTACTTGACACACATGACACCATCTTGCTTCACACTATTGCATACATTGTACATCTGTAGGAAAAATGTAGAGTTGAAGTCTTAAAAATTGTTTTATAACAATCTTGTGGTATAAAACAGTTTAACTGCAGTGATTAAGGGTGGTGGGAGGTGTTTATTGGTGCTATGTCAGTACTTTCCTGCCTGTATTAATACCCACCAAGTATTACTTATACTCCAGTAGGAGCAGCAAAATGCCTCAATTTTCCTTTTCCACCCACATCCTGGTGTGCAATGTGCAACTTTATTCTCATGGATAATTATTTTGTTGTGTGAAATGAGAGTGTAGATTTCAGGTATTTGCATGTTAGTATGTTCCTTAATATTTTTGGGTTAACAGCCAGTTTTAGTGGCTCAACTTGACTCCTCCCCTCTCATTCATTATATGAAGTTGGCTCGAGGAAGAGATGAGGTGGTCTGTATATTGAATGTCACATGCTAAGCTGCTGATGCACATTTAAAACTTTCTTTTGAAATTAGGTAGATAGATCCCCTTGTGTTTTTAGTAGAGCTGTTACATGTTCTTTTAAGAAAAGTAAGCGGCAATATAACCAACTCTGTACATTTACAACAATGCTGTGTTGGTGTAACGTTTAGATATTTTCAAAGCTTTTAATTAAACACTTGAGCTTTCACCCAATAATGTTAATTTAAAAAAATAATAGTAATGATTATATTGTTGTTGTTGTTGTTGTTAAAATTGAACAGAAAACACAATTTTAATTTTTTCCAGTGGCCAGACTCCTGCTGAATCAGATTTCCAAATCCTGGAGATTGCTCGTAAACTGGAAATGTACGGCGTTCGCTTCCACCCAGCAGCTGACCGGGAGGGCACAAAGATCAATTTGGCTGTGGCTCATATGGGACTTCAGGTTTTTCAGGTGATTACCGCTTTAATACCAGCTGATGCTTCTGTAAAACGTGACTCCACTCTGCAATAATGTCGCTTAACAATGCTTGTCTTTCTGACTCAGTTATTTCTAATTGTTTTTTTCCCCCATAGAGCACCACAAAAATAAATACTTTCAATTGGTCCAAGATTCGCAAACTCAGCTTCAAGAGAAAACGTTTTCTGATCAAACTTCACCCAGAGGTCCATGTAAGTTCTGAAGAGAAAATTTCACCATTTTTATCTCGGATCGAGTGAGACCAGGTTACCACATTCCTCCTCCTTCTTGGTAATCTTCATTTTAGGGCCCCCATCAAGACACTCTTGAATTTCTGATGGCCAGTCGCGACCAGTGTAAAATCTTTTGGAAGGTCTGTGTGGAGTATCACTCATTCTTCCGCTTGTTTGATCAACCACAACCCAAATCCAAAGCAATCCTCTTCACTCGAGGTTCCTCCTTCAGATACAGGTATTAAGTCATGACACGAGTAATGGGATAAGTCATCTTTAATGCTTGTTGTTGCTGTTTTTTTTTTAACTATCAAGTGAAAAATGTTATGTCAGTTAATTTCATGGCGCTCTTAAAAACTGTCTGTCTGTCAGTGGAAGGACCCAGAAGCAGCTTGTGGAGTATGTCAGGGAAAATGGAGTGAAGAGAACCCCTTACCAGAGGTGTGTTTCAGTGTGTGTATGTGCAGCATTAGCGAGAAAGAAAAGCCCCTCTCCTGTCCCTTTACCGTTACCACGAAAATAATTTCATGTGAATTAGGCTGAATTAAACTGGGCAATATGACCTCAGATCAATATTACGATTAGTATGTCCTTGGTTACTATTAATAAGACATTTTTTTGCTCTCATAAATTATGTTTTTAACTATTTAAACTGGGATATTTGTTTTCAAAGAAATGGTATATATTGTTTTTAAAATATCAATATATAACTGATTGTACAAGATCATTTATTGATTATTTCAAATAATATAAATAATCGACATGGGCAAGATTACATCATTTGGAGGTTGTGAACGTCTCTGTCTTGAATCATTTTTGATTAACTGGCCAGCCCTAATAGAATGATGTTTTGGTTTTTCTGTTTTTCTTTTAGGAGGAACAGTAAAATCAGAATGTCTGCTCGCTCCTTTACAACAGATGTGCCAAAACAGGTAAGCAGAGCAGCAATATTTGGTTTTTTTTTCACCAAAAAGGATAAACTAATGTAATGTTCTGTTTCCTTCTTTGATTCTCATTCTGTTTTTTTTCTTTTCCTTGTTTGTTTTTTATCTCGTTTGTTCCCCCAGCACTTGTCATTCAATGACAGTCTCAGGGTCCCAGGCTCCCCTTCCTCCACTACTGTGTCCTTCAGCCCAGCACACATGTCAAACATTCTTCTGCGAACAGAGCTGCAACTCCAGCCGCAACCTTTGTCCGCACTGAGCCAATCTCCAGCGCCTCCCCAGCAGCAGCACCACCAGCTTCAGTCGATTCTGCAATCTACAAGACCCCCGAGTCCGCCGATGGAAGACTCTGTCAAGGCTGCTTCCCCATCACACTACTCTTTCCAAGGTGCCTCTAGCAATCAGGCAGCAGTACGTTGCAGCCCCTTGCTTATGTGTGTAGAGAGTGGCATATCCCAGTCACAACCCTCCAAAAATGGCAATGAGGATAATGAGCGTGGTGGAAGAAGGGGAACTGGGTGTTCAGTGGGAGGGGAGGGAGGGAAAAGGAAGGGGGTTCTCACACCTGAGGCTTTTGAAGCGGAGCTTATGCGCTCAAGACAGAACTCCATGTTCTCCATGTCCACTTCACCTTTGCAGGTTACAGAGGAGTTCATTGATGACGATCCCACTCAAATTTCTTTTTATGGTGGGGGGGCTGAGGCCTACTCTTTCAGGCTTGATGAAAAAGTAAATCAGTTTGAATCTGACCTCAACAAAAATAAGATATTTAGTTTGGGAATTGAGGACTTGAATGGAAATAGCAGCGCCTTCCAGGATAGCATTGTTGGCCATTCAGAAACCAGCTCGTTGGTTAATAACCGCTCAGAGTGCAGCTCATTGGACAACCTGGGGCTTAGCTCTGCGGGAGAGTCCATGTCAGTGGGCTACGGAGGTCCTGACACTTCCTCTTTACGCCTGCCAGGGTCTGAGATCCAGTCAGAGGCCAGCTCAATGGTCAACTTCCCAGCGTACTCTGTGCGATCTGAGAGCAGCTCAGCTGTGCAGTTTAGCGACCTGATAGAGCAGCTTGAGCAGCTCAGCTACCCACCCACTGCCACTGAGGGTTCTGGGAATGGCAGCTCCGATTCAGACTCCGACTGGGGCTCTGATAGTGCCCTTCCCCCTGAGCAGAACCTGTTTTACAGTAACCCGCTGACAGGAAGTAGCGGAATTGAGGGGTTTCTTCTTCAGTGCCACAACCTGCAGACCCTGGCGCTTGCAGAGCCTTCTGGATCTCCACAAGTCAAAATGTAAGCCCTTATAGCACTTAAAGCATTAAACCAGGCCTGTCCAGTTACAGAGAAACTAGATTGTGAAAGAATTACAAACATCAACACTTTTTACTTCTAGAAATCCTTACTCCCACATACAAAAATGTTTTTAGCTTCTGAAAAAGATGCCTATATCCTAAAGTCCCTGCACCATGTGAGACTAAGACAGACACTTTTTTGTGTGTGTGTTCAGCCACCTTAATCATTGTATTTTAATTTAGTTTCCAAAAGCCTGCACTGTTATCAACTTTACGGCATCTTTAATTAGATGTTACATCCTTCGTTTTTAGCTTAATGTGAGGTGGAGGAAGACATCTTTTGTTCTGTGTATTTTTATTTTCTTCTGCTGGCAGTGCTGTTGTTCTTAACGCCTTTGGCCAGTGTTTTCGTGGCATTCTTGAATGATATATTGCATTTCAGTTGTCTTAACTAGAGATAATTTTAGAGAGAAAATCTAGAACACGCATGGGGGTTGCCTTGAGCATTTAAGAAAATGCAATCAATATATAATTTTTTTATTTTTTTTTTTAAGCTTTATATAATTTTTATACTTGTTTTGTTTTAAAACTGTAATGTTCACATAAGCATGGCAGTATTTTTACTGTGTTAATATCCCATTTGCTGAATACAGTCGTTTTTGAAAATAATGTTCTGCAACAATATATTTTTATTTGATACCTGGCATTGTAGTTTCATTTAGATTAAACTTGCACAAAAAAAATTTAGTTAGATAACTATTACAACTCATAATTTCCATCTTGAGCCACACTTGATATAAAACCATAGATATATCTCAACTTACTCTTACTCATATTTAAACCAGTTCCTAACTACTCTGAAGAACGTCATGTGTTATTTGTTAGATGCCAGTCCTTGGTGCTTGAGATTTCCAGTGGACGATAATGAGTAACCTGTCTGTAATCTAACATTTATAATCTCAGGGTAAAATAGAAACCAACAGCTATTCTGCTTCCTCTCGTTTCAAAACCAAGACAAACCATGAAGTTTTCATCATTCACTCTTCTGTCCCACACTGACACCTGCTGGCTCAAATAGGAAGCGACATCCTTGACATCACACATGTTCATGTTCTGTACACACACACACATACATTTTTATTTTTATTTTTTTAAACATTGCCAAAGGTCACACCAAGTAACAATTCATGCTTAGATAGACCGAAGAATGTAAACAGTCAACTGACAAGACTTTAGGTACTTTTTTTTTTTACACCACTTCATACTAAATGAATGTATTATACGCATGTAAAGCTTCAGTATGTCATATGCTACACTTCCTGATTTATAAAAGTTAAACTGCAGACCAGTGTAGCACATTTTAAACATCAGGACAAATAAGAATCTTCCACAAAAGAACTTTGGTCTAGTTAGTTGTAATAATAGGCGCTGATGTAATGGTGGTTATAGCTTTCAGCATGTTCTGAGTTTTTATCTTTAACTACTCTCAGAATAACAACTAAACAATTTTGGGGTTATTGGAAGGAAAGTCTTTTGCACATGTTTTCTTTTTTGTTTTTGTTAAGTATCAGTATAGGAATAATGCAAATCTTTTTTTCTTCTCCCCATAATCTTTCTTAACTTTCCTTGGATACGTGGAACATGAGAATCTGAGAATTATTTTGTACAGTCGGAAGGTGTCTCTGTACTAACTTTGAAGATCACTTTAGTGCACCTAAAGTCAAATGTCTTTGAGTTTATTAAATTTCCTTTTTATAAATTTGCCTTTTGTGGACTAAGTTTCCTTGTCTGCAGCACTTGCACCATGGTGCTTTAAAGCACTTAATTTCTGTCTTTTCGTACAGAGTGCTTTTATCTCAGATGCTCCAACCACCCTTTCTTTTTTTTTTTCTTTTTCTATACTTTTAGTTGTTTGGGGCGTTTCCACCAAAATTTAGTGGTAAAAAGGGGGATGGATCATTTTTATTTAATCACCTATTCTCATTGTCATTTTTGATGGATTGCAGAAAGTTAAACCAGATCTAAAGTGGATTTGTAATCTTTACATTGGCATGTGTTGACAGGTGTGGAATATTTAGTTTAAATTGCCATCTGTAACCGTGTTGAATTGACTTTTCTGTTAAAGGCTTTCTCTTTTTTTTTTTTCTTTTGCCTTTTTTCTTCCATGTTATTCTTGCTCTACTTAACAAAAGTTTTAATTAACGACGGGCTGACAATTATAACCAGCTAACTGCACTTAGGCACCAAGTAATCATCTTAACCCTGAACATGTATATTTACTAATTATAAACAACCTGTAATTAATGTTTTGTATGTTTTACTCTCAAGAATAAAGTAATTACTTTTGGGTACCATGAATGTCAGACTTAAAATTCTTTTTAAGATGCAGACTGAAATCAAAGGAGCAATAGCGATGACATAATTTGAACTACATGAACTAGCTTTACGCATTTAACGGTCTGAGTAATGAAAAAAGAAAATGCTCTCGACCTTGCTGATTGAGAAGAAAAATAGATGTGCCATATTTTCTTTTATATACACATATATATATATATATATAAACTTACTATCCCTTTGGTCCTTTACAGAAATATCTGGGGTGATTTGAAAAGAAAATATTGTCTGAGTACTAGTTCTTAATGAAATCCCTTTTGTTATTGGAATGAATCAAATTCCCCTCTCCAGAAGTTTCCCTCATATTTGAGGCAGCACACTTGCATGCTGTTGGGGGCTGGGTTGGACTTGTGCAGGAGATTCCTCAGCCTAATTCCAGCTGTGTGCGTGTGTGAAAGAGAGCGCGACTGTGTGTGCTCCCTGTTTGAACAGGCCTTGTGCCAAGTCATTCCACAGCAGACCCCGGCGCTCCTGCTGTGGAGCCTGATGTCTGCTCTCTTTCACGTCTTGTGTCATTCCCTGTGGGGCACTGCAGATGAACTATAAACAACTATTTGCCCTCCAGACAAGCCACCTCCCTGATAACTCTGCGTGAGCAATTATTTCCGGGTTGAGCTGCGAGTCATTTGTGTTGTGTTTGTTTTGTTTTTTTTTCTTTTTCCCCACCCCCTCATTTTTTTCCTCCTCCTCCTCCTTCCTTAATAGAAGTGAAAGAGCAGCTGTGGTGATCCATGACTCAGTAAAAATAATGGCCTAGCATTTTTTTCCCTTTTCTCTTGTGTTAATAGCTTATCAGGCAGAACAAAATCAGCAGATGAGCCAGTTCCCTGAGATGGACTCAGACTTGTATATGTCACAATGAATTATCCATCCTTCATATAGAAGGATTTGGAAACAATGGCACACATTTAAAAAAAAAAATGTGTGGACACTATTACCTGATGTGGTCTGCTTTGCCTTTCTTTTGTTTCCTGTGTTTTGCAGTTTTGTTCTCCAAGAGGAAATAAGAATGTTGTAAACTTGCTGAGGGGCAGTTTTATTCTGATTTGATAATATGGAAGCAGTTATATAACTATCAGTTTGCTATTGGTCTTAGTTTGACTGCATGTAGAGAGCAGTTTGCTTGAACTTGCTCACTTAATATTGTCTTTGAGCAAAGAATTTTCCACTTTGCCTCGACCTTAGTCATCTTCTTTAAGCAAATGTTTTTTGTTTTACTTTAACTCTCAAAAATGTGTATCTTTTTTCTCCCCACAGATTCAGTGGTGGACAGTCCTCAGCTCTCGCCCTTACCCACCAAGGGTCCTCTCTGCTTGTCACCCTCCTTCCAGATGTCAACTCTCAGCCTCCCCAGCCAGACGCCGTCGCCCCTGCAAAGCCCCATCCTGAGTGAGGTGGGCACCAATGCCAGGCTAGAGGAGGAGGAGGAGGGCAGGAGGAAGGTACACTGCTTGCATGCCAAACTTGGAACCCCCCTCCCTGCCTCAAAATCTCAAATCTTAAAACGCACAGACTCCATTTTACATGTAATTCCTAACAGGATTCAGTTATGTTAGTATAGTGGAGGGAAAGTAAGTTGTGCTCTGAATTTCCTGAAGGTGGGAGTGTTTTTTGTTTGCTTGTTTTGTTTTCATTCCCCCGTTGTAAATTAATTTCCGTATTTCTTTAGCGATATCCCACCGACAAGGCCTACTTCATTGCCAAAGAGATTCTGACCACAGAACGAACGTACCTGAAAGACCTGGAGGTCATCACTGTGGTGAGTTAGTGCTCTGAAATGTGCGTCAACACACATTTATTTACATCCTCACAGAACCTCGTTTAGGTCGGACATGAAGTCAGAAAGAGTATTGCAGTCTGCCATTGCAAAAGTATCTCTATGCTTGTCGCACTGTCACAAAAGTATACACTGATGTTTGTGCAAAACTTTCTCCCTGCTGCTTTTTACCAGCTTGTTTAAACACCTTCATGTGTAGAATAATCACCTGCACACCAGCAGGAGGCGCTAGAAATGTCAAAAATGGTTTGGAGAGTTTTTCCTCTCATCAAAACTGGAAGTACACACTAGTAAGGTATAATAGTCATATTATGATTATGATCTTGTCAAACAAGACAAAAGTAGCAATTTGGGCTAAATGCCAAAGAAAAATTGAATCTATGGCTAAGGGCTGGAAGATGCAATTTATTGATTTAATACACATTTCTGTGGCATGTTATCTACAGTTTCAGTTCTCCAATTCTTCTTTTTAATTGAAGTAGTGAATCAACATTTTGTGGTTTTGCTGCTTTCAGTGGTTCCGAAGTGCTGTGATCAAAGAAAATGCCATGCCTGAGGGTCTGATGACCCTCCTCTTTTCCAACATCGACCCAATCTATGAGTTCCACCGAGGCTTCCTGAAGGAGTTGGACCAGAGGTTGGCTCTGTGGTAGGTCCTGCCTTGCAATCTGCGTGTGATTAAATGCACTAAAAATCTTCATATCAGAAGATTGTAATCTACTTGTTTTCACAGGGAGGGGCGTTCAAATGCTCACGTCAAAGGCGATTATCAGAGGATTGGTGATGTGATGCTGAAGAACATGTCTGCTCTTAAGGTAGAATGCTTGACTAGCTGGTGAATCGGCCTCGCCTGCCCTCAGCGCGACTGGCAACAAACTTATTGTCCCGTGTTTCTTCCGGTCCCCAGAAGTTCACCAGTTATCTACAGAAACACGATGAGGTGTTAACGGAGCTGGAAAAAGCTTCCAAGAGGCTGAAAAAGCTGGAGACTGTCTACAAAGAGTTTGAACTACAGAAGGTGTGCTATCTGCCTCTCAACACATTCCTGCTGAAGCCCATCCAGCGCCTCATGCACTACAAACTCATTTTGGAGAGACTATGCAAGCATTATTCACCTGGTCATCGTGATGTGGATGACTGCAAGGGTGAGTGCTCCAAAAAAAAAATTTTTTAAAAGCAGCACTATAACAGTTTTTCACAAAAAAAACATCGTTGTTCATTTAAACCAGTGGCTGATTTATGTCACGGCGTCTCTGCGGCAGCAGAGTAAATAAAGTGTGTTTTATGAGCTGATAAATGTTGAACATCAGCAGAGAACGATGACCAAGAAGAAAGAGTTCATTTGCAACTCCAGTGATGAAAAAAAATTCATTTATTGTACTTTTTTGCTCTTTATTCTTCAAGAACTTTTCATCAGTTTATTTCGAACTTAACAAACGTCAGAAAAACAATAAAATATTTTGTGTGGCCAGGAAAACCATTACTTGTAAAGGATAGACCAGTTTTATCAGACGTCAGTGGCATTTATCCATTATTTAAAACAAACTCTTCAAATAGCGGTACGAAATACAAAGATGAAGAAGGAAAAGAAATCCACCAGTCCTCATATTTTTTGTGATCTGCGTTGTTACATTTGGAGAGAAAAGTCCATTTTCAAATCATTCCAGTTAGGTTCATATGTAAAATATTGATCTATAAATGCTTAACTGTGACAGTAGAAATAAAAGAAATAAGAAAAGAAAAGAAAAATCATGACATTTGACTGGAGTAGAAGAGTGATCTCAAGCTGAAAATGCTCTTGAACAGTTACTAATTGCACATAATTACAGCACTTTAACTAAATTTACTTTCTTAAGCTGAGGGCGTTCACCCGGCCAACTCCCATTAATAGTTTGAACAGATGTGTGAGCTTAAAATCCGAGTTTTAAAAGACACGAGGCATTGATTTTATTTTGCCTTTTTTTAAAGATAAACATCTCATTTTTTTAATTGGTTTTAATGCTTTTCTCTGTTAGTTTTACCAGGTGTTAATCAGTCAGTGATGTCACCGTTAAACTCTTGTGTGTTTCCTCGCAGAGGCGTTGAAGGAGGTGGCAGAGATAGCCACGCAGCTTCAGAGCAGTCTCATTCGACTGGAGAATTTCCAGAAGCTAACAGAGCTACAGAGAGACCTGATTGGGATTGAGAACTTAACAGCTCCAGGCAGGGTGAGTGTGCTGACACAAGACACACAGCAGGGGGAGCAGCAAAACCTGATTTAAAAAAAAAAAAAAAAAAAAGTACCCGCACTGTTTGACAAACAAACTGTTTTCAGGGATTCATACGAGAGGGATGTCTGTACAAGCTCACCAAGAAGGGGCTGCAGCAGAGAATGTTTTTCCTGGTTAGTATAAAACGTCTCTCTTTTTTTTTCTTTTTTTTTTCTTGGAAATAAAATGAATCTTAACACTTTAATGGCTTAATTATCTTTTAATGTGTTCTTTTAGTTCTCAGATATGCTCCTCTACACAAGCAAAGGTGTAACGGCAACCAATCAGTTCAAAGTACACGGACAGCTGCCCCTTCACGGCATGATCGTGAGTGCATAAGCTCTTAATTCTCCTGTCCTAACTTTTGTTCCGCTTCGAACTGAATCACTCCTATAAAAGTCCCGCACTGACTCTGGGTACACTGTCTGAGGAATAACAATACATGTTGATGAGATGGATGACTGAAGTCAGCATGTTAACGCACTCTGCTGAGAAGGGAGGGCATGGGTGTCCTAACTTTGTCTCTGTTTCACACTCGGCTGCAGCTCATAGTGCTGGATGCACCGGTAAGTCCTCTGAGCTCTGCCTGCTTGTATGCCCAAACCCTACCCTTCTTCTCCCATGCCTATGTAGACGAAGCAGAAAGCACACCTAGCAGATTGCTTGGGATGCATAAATATATCCACAAATATATCCACCTTTTTCCATCGACTATGAGAGACGGGGACAAATATGTTGGTAGCCTTCCATAAAAACTAAGGGGGGGGTGATAGCTTAGATCAGCTGTACAGTTGTGATAAACATTATCCCTGTGGGGTTTTTAAAAAAAAAAGAGTAAAGCACAAAAATCATTGATAGCCATCATTGATTTCAGTCTTGATTGAGTCTTTGAATGACTGAGCTCTTATTTAGTTCCTGAGAACCGCTTCACATCTGTGTTCATGGTTCCAGTCCAGAACCATTGAACTACATTTAACAATTCCTCTACATTTCTTGGTTTTGCCTCAGAAACAGATTTTTTTTTTTCTGTCACCCCACAAGTTTTCTGTTGGATCAAGGTCCAGGATTAGACTGGACACTCCATGATATAAAGCTTTTTGGTGTGGAACCAAGATGCTGCTGCTTACTGGTGTGTTTGGGATCATTGACATGTTGAAACACCCATTTCAAGAGTGTTTTCTCTACAGGATAAGACAACGTGGCCTCGTATTCTAACTGATCCATGTTCCCTGGTACGTGACAACATGGACCTGACACTATAGCATGAGAAACATCCCCATCATAATACTTGCCCCACCATGCTTCACTGTCTTCAGTGCACTGTGGACTGTATTCAGCGTTTGGGGGTCATCTGAAAAACTGTGTATGTGGTCCCTAGACCCAAAAAGAACAATCTTGCTTTCATCAGTCCACAAAATCCACTTTATGCACATCTGCATCTGTATGTCATTTATAAATGGTCACTGGTAAAACATAAGCAGAGCGTGGGGGTTTTATTCTTTTTAAACTGATGTGTTTTGACTTAAAAATGGGTAACAGGAGAATAAAGGAAAAATGAACGTGACAGTTTACCTCCAGAAGTGTAGATGCGGCAGTAGAGGCTCTTTGGTAGGTCCGTCTGTGTGTCGGGCTGTTTCGTTCCCATCTTTTCATCCCTCATGGTAATTCCCACAAGTTGTACGCAGTTGTTCAAGCTAATTAATAAATAAAGAATGCTGTCAACTCATTTCATCTATCCACTTTTTTTATATCCTTTTTCCAGGTGGAGGAAAGTGAAAATGAATGGTCGGTCCCACACTGTTTCACCATCTACTCTGCTCAGAGGACCATTGTAGTGGCTGCCAGGTGAGATGTAGCAGCAACTGAATGGATGTTTTCATTTTTAAAGGTGTACAGCTTTATTTCATATTTCCAGGTTCTAAGATCTTAAATCTTAGCATGAACAGAACACTTCGCTGTACTGGTCTTGTAGGTTCTCAATGTTCCTGTTTCACTAAAGTGGCCTTAAGAAAAACAGTGTATCACCGTTTCAACATAGTTAAGTTTTCTTTGAGCTAAATTTCAATACATTGTTCAAGTAATTTGAAAATATACATCTAAATTCTGCCTTTATTTGCGTTTTACACTGCAGCTTGACATTTTGTACACACTGGGTTCTTCTACAAATGCAGTTATAGCTTCATACCAGAACTTAGTGCGTTTTCTTGTGTTTGCTTGAAACTTCAGCTCTAAAGTGGAGATGGGGAAGTGGATTGAAGATCTGAACATGGCTATTGACTTGGCCAAGAATTCTCAAGAGAAGTCCAGCATTTTCCTTGATACTGGCCTCAGCGATCATTCCAACCGTAAGAGCTTTCCACTCACTCAGTGACTACCTGCAGCTCAAATGTGCGCTCTGTGTGCTTAATTTGTGCTTTCTTTAGATTCGTATTAGGAAAATTCCTTGAGACACGAACAACCCAAATGTACAGTTAATCCCTCTCCTCCACAAAACTCCCCCCTCCCTCCCTCCTCCCTTAGGATCATCCGATGAGGTTTCTCTGGAGCAGGAGTCAGAGGATGACATGAACTCCTCTCGCACTTCACTGGACAAGCAGACGCATCATCGTGCCAACACGACAATGCATGTGTGCTGGCACCGCAACACCAGTGTGTCTATGTCTGATCACAGCCTGGCTGTGGAGGTACTCCTCCTCCGCCCTCAGTGACATGAACACATCTGCATCCAATCACACTACATATGAGAGCGCATGAAACTAAAACACTTCACAAACACACAAAAGCCGTTCTTCATTACCGTGACCACTGAAAGGAGAAAAATCATCTGTGCTTCACCTCTTCTCGAGCTCCTTTGTTTCCGTTTAATGCTTCTCTTTCTTTCCTGTGTTTCTACTGTTTCTGATTTTCTGAAGTTCTACTGTCATCATCTTCCGTTCCTCTCCGTAATGTGCATGCGGAACAAATATTCGTCATCACTGACCCTTTCACTCTACAGCCCTGGAAGAGTTTTCTGTTGCCCTTCCTCCTTTTCTGAACTAACTCGCTAACACGGTTTTCTGCACCCTTTCTTCTCTCTTTCTCTCTTCTCTTCACCCTCCTCAGTCTTCAGTTCTCCCGCCGTCTCACCGGAGCTTCCCCCTCGTTATCTCCTTGGTCAGGGGCAAAGACCGAACACCATCACACACGTTTGCTGGTACCGCAACCAGAACCTCTCTCTCACTGACTACCTGCGCATGAACCAGGTACTAGAGATGGGCTATGATGAAGCGCTCAGACGTCAGACAGTTTCAAGCAGAAAAACAGCAGGCAACGATGTAAAAAGTTATTAAACTTTACATTTATTTGTACATAATATAAAGGAGCATGTGGTGTTGAAATTGAGACGATACATGCTAATTTGAAATTCAATGCCAAAAGAATTCTCAAAAAAAGTTGTAGTTGAGGCAGCAAATAACTGGAGAATTTGTGTAATACCCAAAAATAAAATAAAATAACCTGGAGAATCTTTGAGCAAGGAGATTTTATCCTCTATTGCACAAGCACCGCCTTTCTCTGATCGTTTGAATGAAGTGTCGTCTATGAAAAGCTATCAGCCGCTGACTTTTATTTTTGCAAACGCCTGTTCTTTTCCAAGTGGGGGACTCGTCAGATGGCTTTGAGTAAGAAAGCAGCTGGTGCTGTTGGGATAGTTCAACGCTTTGTAGTAAAGAGAGAGAAACTGCGATATGTGTGTGTGTATATATACATATATATATATATATATATATAGACTTTTCTTTTTTTCTTGAAAGGATAAACCTCGTTCTTCATGAAATGCAAAAAGAAAAATGTCTGTGTGCCAGATCGCCGGCTGCAGTCCAGAGCTTTCCCTGGATGGATTAAAAACTTTGTTACACATGAAATACAACAAAGACAGACCAGACTGTTGAGGAGCTAAAAATAAAAAAATAAAAAACTATTGATTAAGATTAGGAAAACTTTTCATTTCCAGAATGTTTAGTGATGTTCAGGGATGTGATCGGACACAGATGGTGTCAAAGTTGATACACGATTTATTTTTTCATCTCATTTTCCATCAGTAATTGGACCATTTTCCCCATTAAATATAGTTTAAATAAGTTGCAAGTCACAGCTATTTATTTATTTATCTTTTTAATATATGTCTACATATTCACTTTGTCCAAACCTTTTTGGGAATATTTTTGTAGCAATAACCATGGACGTATTAAAATTCCCTCAAAAACAATCACTCTCACTGTTTATTTGTTCATGCATTGAGAGTATTACACTGTTTCCTCTGTAAACTCCCAAGAGATGCGATTACACACAAATGATAGTATTTAAAGTATCCACTCCAGTCTTGATCGAGCTAAATAAATGAATACTGTAAAATAAATAAACACGAGGGATAAACCTAGACCACCATGTATGATCTCTTGATTTTTAGATGTTTTTAAACTGTGAATAATGAAAAAATAGGATTAAATGATACTAGAAAGGAAGCATTAAAAGAAGTAAAAGTTGAATATATTCACAAATGCATTTCCAGTGTCATTGTGGAAAATAATTAAATAAGAACTGTGCTTAATTACAGTTATTATTTTTGGTCTGGTTATTAAGCAGAAAATCTTTTGTTTGTTAAAACGACCTGGGTCATGCAGGTTTAAAATGCGGCATTAAATATCAGGATGATCCAGCACTGGCTTAAACTAAAAGTAAAATGTTGCCATAAATCACTCAGAAGAGCACTCTTGCAAATTGAATCTGCAGACTGTTTTTCCCCTCATGCGTTTTATTTATTTATTTATTTTCTACACATATCTATTGCACTAATTTGCATGTGTCTGAGACGAACAAAAAACTTTCCGTGACACTCATTGACAGCACGCGTCATCACCTGTCTCTCCATGCTTTCCAGTGTCACTAAGACACTGGGAAGCTGAATTAATAATGTATGTTCCAGTATAATTCAGACTTTGTCCATCAACCAGTGAATAAAGTTTGCTTGGTTTCTGTTTCCAAAGAACCAACTGTCAGGTTACCTCCTGAGGAAGTTCAAGAACAGTAACGGCTGGCAGAAACTCTGGGTTGTTTTCACCAACTTCTGCTTGTTCTTCTACAAGACCCATCAGGTAAGCTGGTGCATTCCCAACATCTGTATCCCTCCCTTCTGCTTTTTAACGCAAATCTGAGAGAGAAGGCGTAGCTGAAGGTGAGAGTTTGTGTGGCTTCCAGGACGACTTCCCTCTGGCCAGTCTGCCGCTGCTCGGCTACACGGTCAGCACCCCTGAGGAGTCGGACAGCATCCACAAGGAGTACGTCTTCAAACTGCAGTTCAAGTCTCACGTTTACTTTTTCAGGGCAGAGAGCGAGTACACCTTTGAAAGGTGTGTATGTATTTTTATTTTTATTCATTTTTATGGTTTATAATGTGTTTGCTCTGACATCTTAGGAAAGGACCAACAGATTAGACTTTAATTTGTGTCGCCTGTCTTTACAGATGGATGGAGGTGATCAAGAGTGCAGCAAGCACCACGGGCAGGATGAACCTGCTCATACCTAAAGGAGGTCCTGTGGAGCTGAATGGAAACTGAATCCATCATTGTGCATCTGGAGGCTGGGCCTCTGGGATATCAGACAGCATCATTTCTAATCGCAGCAAAAATGTGGATGAATCAACTAAAGACTGAAGGATACTGCCAGATTAAGTGCTAATATTTCTCAATTTCAATCTATTGGTTTGTGTATTTTTTTTTTTCAATAGTTGATATATAAATAACTTTTGTTTCCATGTAAGGGATATAATGAAATGGAGATGTGTACTTTATGATCAGCTTTGTAATTTGCTGGGGTTTTTTTGGTTTTGTTTTTTTAAATATTTGCATCTGTAGAGCCCAGTTTGGTTGTTCACATAGACTGATTGGGAGAAGAAAAACAACTGCAACACAAATAGCTTTTTCTTGAGCACATCATGACAGAAGCTTTAATAGGTGCAGTACTGTATTACGACTGACCGAAGTGCAGGTGAAATACGGTATGTGGGATGTGAAGGTACTACTAGAATGTGCACTGTTCAGTGTCATTTCAGGAACTTGAGAGGGTTCTGTGCGCGCAGTGGAGGTGAACAGAAAGTTAATGAAATGTCGAGTCACATCAAGGGCTAGAAGTCGGTACGTTCTGTGAAATTTGTGCTGCTGCTTTGAAAAGGGATCCATTTTCAGCTGTTTAAGCTGCTGGTATGCTGCTGGGATTTATTTCTTTAAACGGAGACACCGGTCCAGTTTGGAGACGCATTATCCCGCGAATGGAAAGATGCCACCAGCGTTTCAGATGCTCAAATGGAGCTGTTTTGCTTAGTGATCTGATTAGTAGGCAGCGTTGTGGCCAGTTTGGTGCTTCTATACTCCTTTGTTTAATATAAAATGTATCTTGTTTTATTTTACATACGGATAACAACTCGAGTACACACTTTGAAGTGGTTACTCTGTTGTGCATAAGTTTCATAGTTCCTCTAAAAAAAACATATTTGATGTACTTGATGACATCTTCAAGTGTTTTTTTTCTTTTTTTTTAAGGGAGCTGGCTTAATGAAGGTACATATTGCAGTTGATTTGGTGTGCTACATGAAGTCATGGTATTATTTGGAATATATTTTTTTCAATGAAGACTGAAATGTGTATTCTCTGTGAGTATGTTTGCATATATGTAGAGACCACAAAAGTGTAATCACACCTGCGGCTCCGCTGCCTCTGGAACTTGAAGTGAAAGTGATGATGGAGGCCATCTCCAAACCATTAAGACCTTCTTTGTGTAAGAAACTGACTGTTGCACAGTTAAAACCCAACATGTTACTTCTATTTATTGTCATCAGGGCATCATCATGCTCCTGAATACCCTCATGTAGACTCCATGTTATTCCATTGAAAGCCTAACAAATAAACCAAATTTGAATTGTTTGTGGTTTTAGTCACATACTTTTATGTATCTTATAATACTCACTATAAGGTCCCACTAACACTTAGGGGGCATCTGAGGCTTTATTCTCTACATTATGGAGGCTTTTTTTTCTGACATATTACACAGTTTAACAGTTTGCATCTTATTTTGAAACAGTGACAACCAACTGATGTAATTACATAGAAAAGTTCTTGTTTATCCATGTGTGTGTGTGTCGACCCACAAACCCCGAGAATAAGGAGAAAACATTTGCTTTCTGTTTGAAAAATGATTGCGTCATTGCTGATTGGAAACGATTGCGTCTTTTTCGGGGTTTCACAACTGCTTTGCGTGCAAAGAAAATGTTTCGGTCCCAGCCGTGGCTGTACATTTTAGAGACATGCAAAATGAAAACATTTCCACCAAAACGGTGTGTGATGAATAATGGCTACATCCATTTCTTGGTTGTATTCACTGAGCACATGATGAGGACTGGATTTGGTAAGGTTGTAGTTTTGCTCAAGTCTGTGGGACCAGAGCCAAAGTAAATTATATCTCCTGTATATCTGCTTCTACAAAGCAAAGCCCTTTTCTCTCACTGTCACACAGCAACACATTTAGTAGACTGATTCCTATAAACTAAGATTGTAGTTAATGTACACTTAGCCCAGGTGGGATTTAGTATTACCAGTTGTCCTAAATGGCATGCTTCTGGACTGTGGGAGGAAACCCACGCAGGCACAGGGAGAACAACACCACACAGACAGATGTGGATGAACTGAGATCCAACTGAACCTTCTTGCTGTGAAGTGACGGTGCTAACCTCTGAACTCCTGCCCTGATGAATCCTGATGAATTCATTATATGTAGGTAGAATGAGTGTACAGTTGGGAGAAGTTTCAGTTTGAAAATCAGATACGCGAGTCATAAACTAAGTAGGGCATTCCTCAGGCATGCCCAAACAGCAAGAGGAGTGGGTGTGGTGGCTTTCCCCGACATGCCAGTATCACTTGTCTGCCGAGGAGATCTGTTGAAACGGTTTTCTGTGTGGAAGTGGAGGGCGTGGATATCCTCACTGCTGAGTCTGTATTACTTCAAAACAACAGAACCTCCCCATCAGCTCAACTATTAAATGGCCATAAATTCAAACTTGCAGGAGATGCAATATAAATGCAATGAAACTGGAATCTACTAACTTTTATAACACAAACAGTTTTGAGAATGCAGTTTAATCTTGATAAGCACATTAAAGCAATTTGCTTTCCTGTTATGAAAACCTTATCATGGCTACCTCTCAAAAGTATATTGTTATGTCAGAGATTATATACTATTATTGACCTCATTAATTTGCAGCGTATTCTAAGGAAGTAAAGACTGTCTGACTGAGATTATTTGAATCTTTTAAACTCAGACTACATAGACATTTAGCCAGTATGAGCTGTGACTGAACTGTTTGTCAGCCAGTCTTCACGCTGCTGAAAATAGTCTATGGACTATTAAAACCAACAAAATGTAGTAGGGGTGTTGTTTAATCTGGCCTACTGTGATACAGTTATATATGACTGACTAATTTGAGTTTGAATGTGACTGTTCTAATACTGAAGTCAATAAATTATGAGAGCTTGCAATATCCAGCCTTTAACTATATTTGCCAAAGTAAAAGCAAAAGTCATAGTTCCTGCTTGATGGCACTGATTTTGTTCCACTACGACTTTGACATCTTACGTCGCTGTAAAGACATGCTTCACAAAACTCCTTTAAAAAATTAAAAGAAAGAAATTGCTTATGTGAAATAGTGAAAAAAGCTCTTGAATATCCTTCAAGGAGCTGTCTTGGTCCTAACTGTGAGAGTCTGTAGTATAGTTTGGTCATAATTGTGGGCAGTACCAACTGGACAAAAATAAGTGATTTAAACATACTACATCCAGTGTAAAATAAGGGTGTATTCCTGGGGTCTGAAGAGCAATGCCAATGTTAAGTGACTTAAACTTCCATTCAAGGGCTAGCAGCAGACAACTCCTGCATGAAGAAGTTTGATTGTAACCAGAGTCCACAGTTTTATAAGATTTGTTGTAGACAAATTGTCAATTTTAAATCAGTAGAAATGAAGAAGTGATGTGTCGATAATTTCACTAACTGAAAGTCTGATGAAAGAGGCTATTATTCTGTGAAACAACAGAAATGTTAAATGAACTCAAGATCTTTCAAACAATGTATTTACAACAACAAGAAAAATGTATTTATAAAGCACATTTCTATGCAGGTACTTTTACAAGCAGCTTTCTCTCACTGCCACACACGTTAAGTAGAACGATTTATTTAATATACCTGTAATTCCTATAATTACAAATGTACTTTTTTGGTTTTTAGTTTTCAGCATAAATACTCTTTGCTGCAGCTGTATTTCAGCTGAGAGTCCTGCTATGCACAGGTGTGATCATATGGAAATGTGTCACAAGGTGGCCTTTTGTTATCAGTTGAATCCCTTGAGGCGATTACCTGGAATAAAAACAAACCACAGTTAACTCCTGTGCTGGAGCCTTCACCTTACCATTTCTGGTTATCAACCCACCTCCACTTAAGGAAATGTAAAAGAAATTCACTGGAACCACTGAGGACCTTGATTGCGTCAACATATTCATATCCATTTTTTTCTTTCTTGATGTGAGAAACTAAAGGTGTGTGAAATATCTTCGTGTATTTTGCTGCAGGCAACCCTCTTATAAAACCAGCTATTGCTCATCAGCTGAGACGCTTCTAGTGCGTGTGTGTGTGTGTGTGTTGGATGAAGGCGGGGGGGCGGGGCTTACATTGTTGCTGCTTATCTCCGCCTTTTTCAGCTCCACAATAACTGCCCATAGAAGGAAAGTCTGTCAGACTACAAACTGGAGAGCTTTTATGTGTTCAGACTGGCTGTAAATCTTCAGCTATACGACTTAAAGAAAGAGAATAAACACCAATCAAAGCCTCTTTCATTCTCAGTAACAAGATGACAATCCTTCTTCTCAGGATGATTATGATTGTTGGGGTTTAATAGTCCATCAGCATTCCAGGTAAGTACTTTATGATTAAGGATAATTTACCTTAAATGCACTCTAAAGACATTTATTTGGTTATGCGTAACTTTTCCTCAACACCTAAAATGTTTCTTTGCACTGTACTCTTTTCATCGCGGAACTTTGTCCCAACTTATCAAATGATATATTCATCAGGTAATCCGCGTGTTTGTTCAGCAGGATAACCCACAAGTCCTACATTTAACACTAGCAGAGGAGGCAGGAAGGTGCGCTGCTCTCCGGAGGAGCGCGCCAGCAGGGCATGGAGATGCTGCGCCGCTCCTCTGTGTTTGCGGCAGAAGTGTTCGACCGCTCGCCCACCGACAAGGAGTTGGTGTCCCAGGCCAAGGCACTGTGCAGGGACTACATCTATTCCAGGCTGAACCGTGCAGGGATCGGCTGGGCCAAGCCTGAGCACGGACTGGCTGCATCAGGTGGAACGCTGGGAGAGATATCGTCGGTCCTCCTGTGGCTGGGTACGTTTTAAACACCTTGAAGTTGTTGTTTTACAATATCTGTCTTCCTGTCACGTCCCACAGATATTACTCTGAGCCTTATCTTTTATACAATTAGGAGAAATAAACCTGATTATTATTAACATTGTCATTTCCTTGGAAATTTAGGTCTGATTAGTTTTAAAGTTTGAGCAACATTTAAACCTGATTGCACAATCTTTTTGACTTCTTTTAGAAAATATACAGATACACAGATAGTTTAAGGGAATGAAACTGGTAAGTGAGACACTGCTGTAGACTATTATTTAGATGAACACAATGTTAAAAAAGATGAATGAGTTATTCACTTTTGGGGGTTAAAATTAAAGTCATGTGGTGTGCAGGCAGACCGATCACAGATACCACTTCCACTTGAGCTTTCATTTGAAAGTAATTGATCTACCTCAAGTTAAGGAAGAAAAGAAGAAATTCACTGGAAAATCAGCCTTAATGGAGCTGAGTAGGTGGTTGTGTCTAAAAGAAATGTTTGATGAAACAACTGGAGCACCTAAGAGACCTTAAGAGGCGACATCATATAGCTTTGAGTCTTTGTTCCCTTTGGATTTTGTTGAATATTAAGTAATTTGTGATTTACAAAAATGTTTTTACAGCACAGGATGTAAACAAATAAGTTTTTGAAACATTAGTTAAACCTTTTTAGGAGTGCTTCCTAAGCTGAGTTTGAATGAAGAGATGGATATCAGATATGTAAATATGTAGTCTTGTCCAGTATAACATGAAGACTGGGTACGTAGTTCTTACCAACGTAAGAACCACCAAAGTCCTAATTGAGTACAGTTTGTTTGAGCTGTTGTAAAGAGGAAAAGGAAATATGTTGTAGCAGAAAACTCCTGACTGAATATAGTGAATTAAGAAGTAATGTCGTTAATGTGTCACGATTTAATTGAAGTTACACAACCTTGTGCTGGCTGTGCAGAGGCCTAATAACCCCCACAATGTAGAACCAGGCAGCAATAGAGCAAGAACATTAAATAAGTTGTGTTTCTTTGGTTTTGGCCAGGTGATGAGCTGGAGTACCTTCGTCCCAACGTGTACCGTAATGTAGCGCGCCAGCTGAACATCCCAGTGGCATCAGAGAGCGTGGTATCCGATGCCTTCCTGGCTGTTGCAGCAGACATTTTCTCCACAGGTATGTCTGGTGCTCATGAAGCAGGGCCAGCATGCAGATGTGCATCATGGGAACTAACTAGCTGGTCCCCCCACCCCCACCTCAACCAGTATATAACAGCTCTTTAAAACAGAGGAAGATGTTTGTCCTTTGTTTAGGAAGTCCCTTTGATTATAATTAGGAAGGAGGAACTCCAGAGTTTGAGACAAACATAATAAAGACATTGAGAGTTTGGGGAACCTATGCTGCTTCTATTATGCATTTTCAGTGAATTGCAAGAGAGATGTTTAAAGATTTTTTTTCTTCTTCATGTACGCACCTCCTACATGAGCTGACTGAAGGATTTCCCATTAGTTAGATACATTTTGGTGCTGCTATTATCCCCTGATAGAAAAGGAGCATTTGGGAAAACATTTATACCATATTAGGTTAACATAATGCCAGAGTGTGCGATTGTTTGGACCCCACCCAAGGAGTTCAGTCAAGAGTGTCAGCTGGCTTTTTCTCCAGGGAATGTTATAACGACATCTGCTGCAAAGGTAAATAAGAATAAAGTGGAAAAATCAGGTTAATCTGGTCCTCAGAAACTTCAGTTCGTCTGAAAAACAGCAAAGTAATTCAATTCAACCAAAGTTAAACTGTGCAAAAAGAAAACCATCAATTACTGCGGTGCAAATATGGAAAAACATTACAGTCTGTCACGCACACATTAAGAATGTAAGTGGATTTACATTTGGATTTGACAGTGGACCAAAATATAATCATCCTAGTGTGAAGTGAAATTATGAAGAGAAAAAAAAGGTGTTCAGCCCTCATCCCAACCCCCACCCCGCCTTAGTGACACTGTCATACTGCCAGGATGTTTCTCATCAGCAGGGGAAACCTGTCAAAATTAAGGGAATAGTGGATATACTGCTAAATTCCTGAAGAAAACTTAAGACTGGGACGGAGGCTGACCTACCAGGGAGACGATGACCCAAACCATACTGCTAAAGCAGAAACTCAAGTAGTTTAATCGGAACCCACGCACCATGAGGGAAAAGGAGCCTTGAAGAATGGCCAAGAATCCCAGTAGCTAGATTAGCTAAGCTCACAGACACATCCCCCAGCAGACTAGCAGCTGTAAATGCTGCACAGTGTTCCTCTATGAAGTACTGACCTCCTACGCCCCCCCCCCCCCTTTTTTTTTTTTGAGAGAGAGCGAGAGAAAGACCACTATTTCCCATTGTTACCATAGCAGCAAGGTATCAGGCAAAACACACTAAAACTACAAGAACCAGCTGCTCAAAAATATTGGGGAGAAAAAAACTATCAAATATGCAGACTGGCAGTCCAGATGAGTCACTGTGTGAAGAGGAAGTCCTGAGCAGTTGTTGATTATGACAGCAACATCCCTAATGTGTGAGCTCAGTCACAAATGTCATGCTGCTCCCCACACTGCAGAGATAATATGCAGCGACAGAATCTTGTGGAGTCACAAGCAACTTACATAAAACAAGACAGAAATGTCAACTCATTAAACTCAAGGTCTGAAACAAAGATGCAGAACAATGCAACAAAAAAGATGAAAATGTCTTTGTGCTCTGAAAGCCTCATTGTTTAAATAAAGTTTAGATTGTTTTTGTTTTTTGCCTTTTGTATACTAACTAAGTATACACTATAGATTTTAAAAAGAATGAGATACTGTGCAGTCCAAACTCAAATAAGATTTAAAACTGATTTCCAGTTCTCCTCAAGCTGAAGTGATTGATATCATCCTTTCAGTTCAGCTGTCCACAACATTTTACTCGTTTTTTTTTCTCATTCATTCTTATTGCTGCTGCAACAAGAGCAGTGAGGAGAAAACTGGAGACTGAAATTGAAAGGCTAAAAACAAGCATGCTTTGAAGATAGGGATCCCACCGATGTGGAGCATGCAGAAGGGCATCAAAATCATCATCATTGTTTGCAACAACAGATATGTTAAGTGCCTCAGGGTCGTGTCTCTTGCAGATGCCCTGAACAGATTGTGGACCTGCTTTCAGGTTTTCGGTGCCTCTCACAGCACTCGGTTCAAAAATACTTTCACGTGAACCAGTTCTCTGTGTGTTCACTGAGGATGTGAAGGGATCCCTGCTGGGTTAACCCGGCAAGGCCACATAGCCAGACAGCACCCTGGGGCAAATCCTGAGAGGCTGATATCTTTTAGATCTCAGTCTCCTAAAGCTGCAGTACTGATATGTATCGAGGAATCTAAAGTCACCCCCTTGCGCAAAAGCTCTGCTTTGACATGCAGGACCAATTGTTGCTTATTAGCTCACCCTCAAAGCTTTAGATGTCAAGCCACACAAAAGATACCATCAGCATCAGCTTGGACTCTGTATGCCTTCAAAGAGAGCTGGTCTGCATATGTTGCATACTGTAATCCCATATCTAATCTATTTGGAGACAAAGACTTCACATTTTAGACTGACTTTCCTGATGGCCTTCTAGTTGAGAAACTGAAACCATCACTTTGCTAACAAGTCCTGGACTTACTGACAAACAGATCATGTCATTTCATCTTCCCTCTCCCCACTCAACAGGGGCACATCCGGACCTCTCATGCTGAGCAAATAGCCTCAGCATAAATATGGAAAAGACAAAAAAAGGTCATACTTCCTCCCCCTCTTTTGAAGAGCAGCTGAGAAAACCTTCCACCCATCTGAGTTTGGGCTGCGACGTCAGCAGCCAGCACAAAGTGGCCCAGAACTCCGTCTCCACAGTCGTCTCCTCCAGCTCTCTGCCACCTTTCAGCTACGTAAATGCTTTCTCGTGCAACGATCTGCTGAGATTTGACGTGATGCTAGTTAAAGCTTGGCAAGATCGTCAGAAAGACATACGGGTATGCAGGTTGGTGCTCACATCTGCTAGTTTAGAATCACCCTGCACATACTGGACTGTTGTAGGAAACTAGAGCACATGGAGAAGAGCAGAGGCAGACGTGGGACCCTGCTGACCAGCTAGCTCAGCACCTGATCTGCCCCACCCTGACCCCACTTTATGAAAGAGTAATTACACAAAACAGGATTAAGAGCTCAAACACACAGCATGAAATAATTCTCCTGTGGAGTTTTTTTTTTCTTTTTCAAAGTAGGAGTTTCTAAAGAAAGGAGGAGGAATAAGCTGATTTTATTTGGAGAGAAAATTCATGCATTTCCTTTTACTGCTGCTTTTGTCCTTATAGTTTTATGATTTATCTTATTTCATTTTGTTGATTATAGAGAAATACAGTCCAGACAAAAATACAATCTATACATTTGACTAAATGTTGAGTGTAGTTTTGAAAAGGAAAACACAATACAGTGCAACACATTCCTCCATTTCAACAGAAACCTGACCTGACCTCCTTTTATAAGATCCTTGGAACAAATCAGATGACAGTTACAGTCGGTGGATGGAACTGGGCCTCAGTTTGTATGTGTTGGACATATAAACAGCACAGAAATTGTCTGAAACTCTTGACTGTAAATGGTGTGGCAGCCCAGGGCTCCTCTGAACTCATGCACAAAGTCGGAAAAATGATCTGTTCACTAATCTTCCAAGGCGCACTGCCTGTCTGCCGTCCCGAGGCTTATGTTTGGGTTTTCTTCTTTGTGGGACAGACAGGCACGCACGCCTAATGCCCTGCTGCTGCTGAGGTTTTATAAAATGCTCATCCATCGATAAAGAGAGCCACTGACAGTGACAGTCGTTAAACTGCATTCAACTCCAAATATTGTGAAAGAGCAGAATGTTGCTTTATCATTTCCACACAATCTTCTAAACCTTTCATAGCAATTAAATTGCTGACAGAGAATCAGCAGAATTTTAACTCATCAGACTGCAGGATATATATACATAACTGGTTATGATAAAGCTTGAAAAAGATGCAATACATTTTGTTCTGAGCTCATTAGTTTGTCTGCCATCTTTCATCAGGTGTGACGTGGGGGAAGGTGGTTTCCTTGTATGCTGTGGCCGGGGCCTTGGCAGTGGACTGTGTACGCCATGGTCACCCAGCTATGGTCCACACTATTGTCGACTGCATGGGTGAATTTGTTCGCAAGAGTCTGACCACCTGGTTAAAAAGGAGAGGGGGCTGGGTAAGCAAAAAAACTATTCATACCTACAGGATTGTGTGGCTGCTTCACTGAGCATGAAGTACAGCAAACTAAAAGCCAATAAAGATCCGAGGTCATTTAAAGTTTGTTTCTTTGGAATGAGAAACTTTCTCTCTAACAATTTTATAGGCCTTTGGAAATGTGAAAAGTTTGTTGTTTTGTTTAAAAAAAAAAAAAAAGAAAGGGTCAAAGTTTTATGCTCACATCACATTTCAGAATCAAGCACTTTAGGGTATTACATTTTATAAAAATAGCTTTTGCAGTTGAATACTTGCACAAACATTAGTAACAATTCACATTTTCTCTAAAATTACAAATACTAGTTATGAAAAATAATAATAATTATTATAATTTTTGACATTTTTTATTTATTTTTTTTTTTTTACTTTTTATTTTAGATTCCATTAGTCGCATACATGGCAGTTGTTCTTGGAGTAGTTTTATTAGAATAATGCAGTAGCCAGTAAGACTCACCCAAAAATCATTTATTCATCCATCAGTTTTTGATGCTCTCTCCATCCTGTTCAGGGTCTAGAAAAAGGCTGAACACACCCTGGACAGGCCGCCCGTCCATCACAAGGGCAACACAGACCACACACCTCTGATCAATTCTGAAACAACAGTCAAGCTAACAGGAACAAGTCAGAGCACCTGGAACAAATCCAAACATAGACAGGGTCAACACCCAGACGCTAGCTGAAAGTTGAAATGGGATCCTTCATGCTGAGAGGTGACAGTTCCATCCATCCATCCATTATCTATACCCGCTATTTCCTGTGCAGGGTCACAGGGGTCTGCTGGAGCCTATCCCAGCT
>JBAMYA010000019.1:1502705-1512967 GCA_037176975.1 Arrhamphus sclerolepis | reverse complement strand
TTGCCCGCTACTGGTGTATTCCTTCATATTCTAGGAAAAGAAAATAAAAATAATTAAATTAAAAAAAAGTCTTTTGTTTATCCCCCCCCCCCCAAAAAAAAAGGAAAAAAAAAGAAAAAGAAATTGCTTTTAATTTAATTAAATTGTCCTTTATACATCAAATATTCCATACAAGTTATCATCCTGCTGATTCATAATGCTGGCAAACAAAACAAAACAAAACGCATAAATCTCAGTAATATTTTCCTTGCATGTGAGAGTGTTCTATTCAAATAATTACCCTCTTATTCTCTTCTGCTTGCTTTGGTCTAAGAGTGTATTAACAAAATATATACACTACTCCCAAAAAGTTCAGGATATTCAGCTTTCAGATGAAATTTCAAAATGTGCCTAAAATTCCCTGCAACCATTACAGGTGAACTTAATTTGACCTTTGCTCAGCTTTTGAATGCACATGTCCAACTGTTCAGTGTTTCAGCACTTATTACATAACATGCTGTTCTCCAAAAAGGTGATTGACCACAAGATTCACATGAATCAAGTCGGCCACTAAATGCTCTGGATCAATGACAGTTTGTATTTCAACAGTTCTCTTTATTATGTTGTTCACATTTGGACATCACAAGACCAAGATGATGCCTAACAATCGATCAACAGTACCTGGCCTTTGAGAAGCTTCAAACCAGATGTTCTCAGAGGGAAGTTGCCTCTGAGCTAAGAGTGACACAAACACAGAGAGACTGGGAGAGTCACAGAGAGGCATACTGTTGAAGTGTGATCAGTGCCTGCAGACAGTTTGTGTTGTGGCATGCACACCACCGTTGCTAGCTTTTGTTTCAATTAATCAATGAATTGCATGCTTCTTGCTCCGCTTTCATAATATAATGTCAGTGTTGCATAAAGTTTCCCATACATCAAACCCAAAAGTAGAATAAACTTTTTATTAGAGGTGTATTTTTTTTTAAAAAAAAAGCAGTGATCAAATACTTTACAATTATGGTACAAGATGGTAAAAAAGAAGAAAAAATTAACAAAAAATAGTCAGATGAACTGCCACTGCTATACAGAGCCAGAGGTACAAGGAAGGCGCAGGCCGCCCTCGCTGACTGTACTCACCCTCTCTCTGCAGAGTTTTAGCTGCCGCCACCAGACCAGACCACTAAAAATCCAGTTTCAGCATGGCGATCAAATAAATAATAAAACCGGTGGGGTGGGGGGTGACTATTTATCTTGATTTAATTTTAATCTAATCTTATCAAAAAACATTTGTGAAGAGTTTCTCAACAAGCGTGAAAGAAAATGTAATGTATGTCTTATATTTCTCAACTAATAAAATGAATTTGCCTACAGGTCAGAACAGTATTAATTACCAAACTAACTCTGTTCTGATCGGCATTTAATTGTATTTATTTATTGCAAAATGTTCATTTAATAGCAAACTACAAGTGTGATGAATTAATACTTTTCGGAAAACTTAAATCTCTTTTTATTTCAGCTTGTCTCAGTTTAACATATTAAAGTAGCCTTTAGTGTATTTGATTAGAAATAAAATAGTGTTATAATTCAATTTGAATTGATATAAGATCAATTAAGTTGTTCCAAAATAATACATTTAAATACACACCAAAGTGTGATTAATGTATGGATTTTTAAGAAAAAGTGTACTATATTAGGCGCACTTTAGTATATTTTTCCACAAAGATATACGGAGAAAAAGAAGAATCTCAGTTCATTGTCATCCACGTATCATTTAAGCTAATGTGCACAAGACTGTTTTGAAGATATTCTTTATTTCTCATACAAGGAACAGTAACCCCCACACATTATGAAACAAACACAAGTTACACTCTGCTTTTGTGACAGTGTTTCAGGGCATCTTTCAGTGCCGCCAGCACCATGTCAACCCCAGCCTGGCTGCTGTTACATCCCATCAGCCCCACGCGCAGCACCTGAGAAGATCAAAAACGCCTTCACACAAATAGAAACAAAGAGTAACTGGCTGCTCACAGGGAGACAAAATCTTGGTTTTCTCTTACCAAACCAACTGATGGTCCCAGCCCACCAGAAATCTCTAAATTGTGTGTTTTCATGATGTAGCTTGTGACCTCTTTCCAGTCATATCCATGAGGAGCAACGATCGTGGTCACGGTAGGTAGTCTCGCATGCTGTAACAAGTCATTCATGATTTCATGGTAAGTGGCCATGAGGCTTTATTGATTTTTTTTCTTACATGATTTCATAATACTTATGTCAACTTATAGTTAAAACTCACTTTTTCTGTGACAAAAAGCTTAAGACCCATACTCTCTAGGCCAGCGTGGAAATACTCTGCCACTTTTTCATGCCTTTCCCAAGAATTTTCCAGACCCTTTCATTAAAAAAAATGTATAGGAAGAAGACCATAAAACAATGTGAAATAGGGGGTAATTTATGCATAATACCTTTTCTTTTTCTTTTTTTTTAACCATTTTTAGGACACTGATCCAAATTCCACAGACAGTTCAACATGTTAACATGCCTCTTGTCTATTCAGCATTAACCACCTTGTAATGAAGCTCATGAGAATTAATTTATTTTGGTCTTAAAAGAAAGAAATGCTCAAATTAAAATTTGACCTAATGATTAAAACTGTTAGAAGAGGAAACAGAAAATGTCATCTAACAATGAATTCATATTTATGCCCTATTCTGACAAATGCATTGTTATCACTGTAGACTTCTGCTTTGATGGAGGAATGAACAAGGCTCTTGAAGTCCCGAGCTTTTACTGGATGAAGACATTTGATTCCAACTCACGTCTCACCTCTTCGGCGAGGACAGCCAGGCTCTCCCTCAGGGAGTAAAAAGCAGTGACAGGACCTGTGTGATGGTATCTGTTGAGAAGGCACAAAGAAGATGCTTTTACTTGTCATCTAAAAACAGGACTGTTTAGAACATGGTTACATTTTGTCTGCTGAGCAAATGTCTTACACTCTGGATGGCTTTTCATCACATCCCCAGTAGTTTGCAAGCCAACTTAAATCCAAGAAGAATGACACAGGCTTTGCCCTCCGATTGAATACTTTTTGGCTGTTGAGAAATCCCTGCTTTAAATACACATTTCTCCATTGGTTGCTTTGATTATCATTATCATTATCATTATTATCATTATCATTATTATTATTATTATATTGTACAGGGTTCTCACCATGCTCTCTCGCTGAATGAAATGGGTGCTGTCCCCGGAGGAGCATTCAGAACCTTTTGGGAACCTGTATACAGGATGTCAATCTCTGCAAATGCAAACATTCAAAACAAACAAACAAAATAAAAAAACTACTTTTGAGTCTTATCAAATCATCAAAATAATACAGAACCGACATGGTAAATGTTTTCATTAGATGCAAAGATTAAATATTTGCTTGGTTTTATCTGCAAACCTTGCTTGTCCATGTAGAGCGGTGCCCCTCCTATCGATGCCACAGAGTCGACAAGTAACAGGCAGTCATACCTGCAGACACAAGTCAGAACACAACTGGAGTTGTCTGCGATCTGTTGCAACAAGGACCGAGGTGTGAGCACGACATCTTACTTATGGCACAGCTGTCCGATACCATCTAAAGGATGCAAGACTCCTGTGGAAGATTCTCCGTGTGCAAGGAAAAACACCACCGGCCTGTACGCCAATAAGGCCTGTGGTGAGGTATCAGTGATTATGTGAGCAGGGACATTTAAAGAAATTTAACTCATAACTACACAGTTGGAAAACAATACCTTCTCAATTTCAGCATTGGTCAAGTAGCCACCAGGAGGCGCCACTATGGTGTTCACTCTGGCACCTGTTTTATGGAAGCAAGATTTTAGTTTAGTCAAATTAGTTCAGAATTACTTATATGGATTGAATTATCACTGATTGTACAGAGTGCATAGTTTTCAACTGCCAGCATACCTATTCAAACATAAAATTAAAACTAAAGTCAACTTTTAAACCTTAAGAAACAGCCGTTTATTAAGAAATGTTTAGTCACTCCACTGCTGAAGATAATTCCCAACTAAACCACTGGTAACTCACCAGAAGTGAACAGTGGATATTTTTCTCCCCCACACATTGTCAGGGTTTACCTCTTGAAATATAAAGTAGCACTGGCCTCACCTATCCT
Organism: Arrhamphus sclerolepis; assembly: GCA_037176975.1. NCBI lineage: Eukaryota > Metazoa > Chordata > Actinopteri > Beloniformes > Hemiramphidae > Arrhamphus > Arrhamphus sclerolepis. Next base: position 1,508,829 of record JBAMYA010000019.1, on the reverse strand, counting down.
CTCTGCCATATCTGCTGCTCGCTCTCCCCAGATGCCATTTACTGCTGCCAGCACGCTGTCTCCAGGCTCCACCGTGTTGAAGATGGCACACTCCATTGCAGTGTGGCCAGTGCCGCTTACAGCTAAAGTCATCTTGTTTTGAGTCTGGAACAAGTACTGGATTCCACTCCTGATGTCACTCATTATCTGTGACATAAAGTGAGCAAAATTTGGTGAAAACTGTTGTTGAAACTCAAACATGCTGCGTTTGTCTGATGATTCAGTTCAGGAGCAGACAGAGATAGTGGTGAATATCTCTTGGTTATGTTTTCTATGATATGAATGCATGATAACTTTTCATTAATATGGCAGAAATTGCTTAACTGCAATGATTTAAAATTGAAATTTGTCCTGATGTGATACAAAAGTACTTAGAGTTGGATGCTGTAAAAAGTGTTATTGAAAGTATTTTGAACTGGCATGTTAACAAAATATACCCATAGTTTTACATCGAATCATATCAGGGAAAAGGTGAATCTTAACCATTTATATTATGCTTGGTGGCTTCATTTGTGACAACTGACTGTGTTTTAATTTTTGGTAATTTTGTTTAAATACAGAAGAGTAATCGTAAACATACCGAAATCACCAAAATCAGAGAAGTTACACAAGATGAGAAGGATTTTATAACTGATCTACACAAAGAGATAAGAGCTTTACGATTACTTCACCCTGTTTCTTTCCATTATGCAAGTCCTACATCATCTGTGTCAAATCCACTGAGTTACCTGAAATATCTCTGGGTGCATATGTCCAATGACAGGCTTGGCTCCAGCCTCCAGGATACGTGGAGGAACGTTTGAAGGCCCCGGTCCAAACATGTGACGATGAGGAACCGTCAGAGGTTTCTTCAGGCATTGTGGTGGAGGTATGGAGACCAGGGACATGTTCTCTCTGGCGAGTCGAGCAGCATAAAAGCACAAAGAACTGGAAGCAGGCGAAGTAAAGCCTCAGCAGAGCACACCCCTTTTTCTGGCCAGTGAGGTCCCAGATATATGTCACATTTTCAGCTTTTATCTCTTTCTCTTCATGTCATCACTTGTCGCTCTACGTACATAAGGAAGTGATCTAGCATGCCCTCAAATGTTAATTATTGACTGCTGTGTTTCCAGAATATCAGTTTTGTGTTTTTGCTTCCCCACACAGCTTTCACTTTGCATTTTAAATCAATTCATGATGAGATATCAATTCAATTTAGTTTGAATTATTATATTACATATATTAAATACATTATTAAATACATCATTTATACATTATTTTGCTAGTGTATGTTTAATAGCTTTATTTGACCTAAAATCTATTTCCAAACATGAATTATATAAAATAAAGTGGTTGAAACTCTGTTAAGCAAACCATTTTTAAAAAATCTCCTTTGAAAATAAAAAAAAAGGAATTATAGGAATAAAATCTAACACCCGCATTAGGAATTCATCACAATGCAATGTTGTAAAAAGAAACAGTTAACACGGTGGCTTAAAGTTGCAGAAGTTTATTGCTATTGCTTGTTGTCATGCTTCAGAGTTGGGCTTGACTTGTTCTTGGAGGGACGAGGAGATGCTTCCCCAGAGGCTCACGGCAGAAGCTGCCGTCTCTGTACACCAGCCGGCCCCTCAGGATGGTAGCATGAACCACTCCCTGCAGTGTGAGTCCCAGGTAGGGAGTCAGCTGCAGACACACAGCCATCAGCTCAAACATCTGTGCGTGAGTCGTATCACCATTTTCTTAAGGATTTTGTTTACCTTGTTTTTGTGGTGTATGTTTCCTTCTTCAATCTGTGAAGCATAGCCGTGATGAACGACAAATGATTCAGATTTTGAAGATATTTAAAGCTATGGAATAATTACATTTATGCTGACCTCAAACTCTCTTTCTGGGTCCCAAATAACCAAGTCGGCATCAAAGTCTGGAGCAAGGCTTCCTTTCCGGTTGCCAAGACTACAGAGTTGTGCTGTGTTTTGGCTGAGGAGCCTCACAACATCAGAAAGCTGAAACCCTCTCCTGCTGGCTGAACTCCAAAACAGAGACAAACCTTTAAAATGGAGAGAGGAGTAAAGAAGTTCACGGATGAAATGAGATGAAACAAAATACATTTCAAAAGCTTAACATGATTCTTTTTATTTCCACCCTTGCTTGTATTATATATGCATATGAATAAATAACATTAAAAAAATGCTTGAGAGCATATATTTGATTTGAAGCTTGAGTTTGAAAATATGCCATTCAAATGTGTAGGGTTCTGTGACATCACAGACCAAGATCAGGGCAGAATTACTCAGCTTCTCTGTTTTTATTTCCATCTGGCTTCATCTCATGCTGAGTTCACTGTACCTCAGGCATATAAAGTTGTAGGAATAATTTCAGAAGAGTTTCTGTTTCTGAGTGTGATACTTCACACTGAACTACTGTGAACGTAAGAATCATTTCTGATGTTGAACTTTGGCCATTCTTTCTGTGGCAAATCAGTAGATGAATGCGATAAACTTACAACTGTTGTTTACCCAACTGTGAACTTGCCCCACCGTCAATGAGTAACAGAAGGGTTGTGATGTGGGAGGAGGTGAGAGCTAATCCACAAAACATAAAACTAAAATAATTAAAAGGTCTTTATCCCCCAAAGACCCAGTAAATTTCTACTTTGAAACTTCAAAGATTTGTTAACCAGTGTGCTGCTTGAATATCCAGTGGAGACTGTCCCTCAAAGAGGAAAAAAACAAACGAAGCTAACGACCAGGATTATTATCTCTTCACTATTCTACAAACAGTTTGTGAGCTGTGAATTTTATGCAATGTCAGCTGAGTAACAGGAGCATGCAAAGAACTATGCAAGTAATGTAACCTGCAAAGCAAACAGGACAGTATGTGCTGCATGAAATCATCACTTGATTGTGTGTACTATATTGCTAAAAGTATTCTCTCACCTGCCTTGACTCGCATATGAACATAAGTGACATCCCATTTTTAATCCATAGAGTTCAGTATGACGTTGGTCCACGCTTTGCAGCGATAACAGCTTTAACTCTTCTGGGAAGGCTATCCACGAGGTTTGGGAGCGTGTTTATGGGAATTTTTGACCATTCTTCCAGAAGTGCTTTTGTGAGGTCACACTGATGTTGGACCATAAGGCCTTCCTCTCAATCGCTGCTCTCATTCATCCCAAAGGTGTTCTATCAGGTTGAGGTCAGGACTCTGTGCAGGCTAATCTGAAGGCCACATGAAGTTGCTGTCATTGCCAATCGCTTCCACTTTTTCATAATACCACCACACCACTTTTACACCGTGTTGTGCTTCATTCGACATCAGGTCATTGTTAGGCTTACTGGTTCTTTTATCTCAGACAATACTTCTTTGGGTGTTATTTACTTGACATGTTTCGGTGGAATCTTCCGCCTTCATCAGAGTTGACGGAAGATTCCACCGAAACATGTCAGGTAAATAACACCCAAAGAAGTATTGTCTGAGATAAAAGAACCAGTAAGCTTAATAGTTTTGTTCATTCTGATAGGTAAGGATATATACTGATAAAAATGACTCATTATTTTCAAATGACAGGGAATAAAAATCACCAAGGATGGAACAAGGTGCATCAGGTGAGAGGGACTGTAGTTTCTGTGTGACTTTCTGAATAGTAGTGACAAAGTTTTTTGTATTAGCAGTGGCATTGCATTATCGCTGAATGTACACAACAGTGATAAATATTTGCAGAAATTCACGGGGGAGACGGGCGGGGTGCACAGCAACTCATTGCCTTCAGTGCACTCCCGAACAGCGCTGTTCTTGCACCACGTTGATTGACAAAGACGCTTCCCCTTGGGATTTTAATGCGATATCCGCATTTTTGTCAAGCTTCACCGGAATCCCCAACTGGTGAGTGAGACGAGTATCCACATTCGGTAGAGTTAGCCAGGTCTCAGTGAATGCCATGATGCATGCTTCTCTTAGTTCCTAATGGACTGGGCATGGCAGAGCAGCATCGTGGGAAGTGGTACACGCTGGCGTTTCAGGCGTTTAACCCCACTAAGTTTCCATACCTTTTATTTGAAATTAGAATCTTTGATATAGTAAATACTTTGTAAAGTATCCGTTTATTATTTCCTATTATAGAATTGTTGACTGTTTCTATCAGGAATCATCAGTTTTATTCCAGTCTGGATGCTGAATTCAAACAGAAAAGCAGACCCTCTTTTCCAGTTCTCTGAGACCAACTGAGCTTCTGGACTCTGTTGACTAATCTGGAGATGTTTCTCCAACAGTCAGAAAATGATGGTAGTGATGCAGAAATGTCTTCACAGAGGGAGGAAGAGGAGGGCAGGTAGTGAGGAGGAGCAGCCGTCCTGCTGTGCTTTGTGTCAGGATGTCCTGAAGGATCCAGTCAGGAGCTGCCACTGAGACTGGATTAACTAGAATATACTGGACTGGTTTGAACAGGGTACATCCCTCATCCAATTATTTCAGTATCTTACCTCTCAAAATCTAAATCCAAAATCAGATAGATACACTCCTGAATACTACCTTATTAATAAAATCTGAGCAACAAAAGTCAGTAACATTGCAAAAATTCTGATTTCACAAGTTCAGTGATACTTATGTATGCCCACATACTGCAATTTGGGGGGTGAAAGGTAACTGTAAAGTCCAAGGTAACTCAGTGTTCAAGTAAGGGATCAAATGTGTACCAGTGATTGGATTTGTGAAAGTACAGTGGAGGTCCTGAGCTGATTGCAGTGATTCCTAACAGCCTGGATGAGAAGGTAGGCAGTTATTGACTCTGGTGTTATCCTGAGAAATCCAATGATCCAAAGGTTTCTTCTGGGTTGCCTCACCATCCACGTTCATCTCATACAGAAAAACCTGACCTGTAGTCATTAACATGGACAGAATTACTTGGACAGGAATTAGGTTAATTTTCAAGGACTGTTTTAGTCTCTCGAGCTTCATAATAGATTCACAAAACATCAAACAGTTTTGTTGCTCAACTATACACTAGATCACCTCACAGTAGAGGCATAAATAAACTGGTACTGTAGTTTCACATTGATTATGTGTTTCAGTTAACCAACTACAATTTCAGTAATCTGATACATAAAATATTTAGTAAACTCAACACATTGAATATTTAACCTAAAAGATCTTACATGCTGTTAGACAATTCTAATATAATGGTAAAACAGAAATGCTTTAAATTGTCTAACAGTTAATCCGTCCAGTATTTTATACTAATTTTCACACTCGTGAAATCCACAAAATTAATCAGCACCTCGTGTCATGATTTGTATCACCAACTCAACAAATACTCACCAATACAGCAGCAGGTCTTCTCTCCACAGCTTTTCTTTGCATGTACATGTACAGCGTAACATAATAATGCAGTGATCGCACATTCTGATTGGCCCAGCCAATTAACCCTTTCTGACCCAGTTTACAGCCTCTATTCCTGTAACCTGTGTTGCACCTAACCTACTTTTATTGACCAAAAATACTTCAAATAGGTTGAAAGGACTGTGGCCATTTGGAAGGAGTTCTAGATAGATCAGAGTATCATCTGCATAGCTGAGATCAGAAACACCAGAGTGCTGAAGAATGTGGAAGAGGGAAAACAAACTCCAAACCTTCTAGTGTTTAGATCTTCTTCTGAGGTCATCATCAATGTTATCAGTGACTGGTGTGAAATGAACAAGAACATGTTTGTGATTACAGAGGTCAGCACCAGCATCAGAGACCAGAGTCTCCAGCATCCAGATGTCTGTCCATGAAGAGTGACTGGTCCAAAGGTTTTCATCCAGACTTCAGTGATGAACCTGGACCCTCAGACAGAAAGTAAGAGAACTGCTGTAAACTGATTCATGACTCATCTAAAATGACTTTAGATTTTCTGTCTTTATCTCAACACCTCCTGCTGATCAAATCCATCGTCAATCCACTGATTGATTAGTATTGATCAATAAAGAATTGTTAAATGTTCCTATCAGGAATCAGTTTTATTCCAGCCTGGGTGCAGACCCTCTTTTCCAGTTCTCTGAGACCATCTGAGCTTCTGGACTCTGTTGACTAATCTGGAGATGTTTCTCCAACAGTCAGAAATGATTGT
>JBAMYA010000019.1:1441572-1496201 GCA_037176975.1 Arrhamphus sclerolepis | reverse complement strand
ATCCAAGACTGTGCCCCCCTGTTTCGTTTCCTTTTTTTGTGTTTGTTCTTGTAAAATCTTGTCAGAGCTGAATGGCACAGCTAATGGAAATAGAAGGATCCATGTTGGTATCATCTTATTCTTCAGATCTTCTTCACATCCACACCCATCTAAGAGCAGGACAGTCAACGGTTTCTCAAGACGTTCCAAAGTCCAGATTAGAACAGAAGTTTGAAAGTAGATGTGTTCACGGTTTTGAAGTGGCTGCACGCATCTGAGGATCAGTTTCTCTACATGTTCGTGTCTGTGCGTGCACAACTCAGACTAGATATATTCAGATTTCAAATTTACTTTCATTAAATTCTTTTTCCCTATTTAATGTTCTTGTATTTTATATGGTCTGTTATTACCCTGATTCTGCATAACTGTGACCAGTTTCAACTTGTAAACCACCTTGGTCAACTTTGTTGTTTTGCTGTGTGTGAGCTTTACCTGACTATATACACATGAAAAAGCTGATAGTACAAAACATTTTTGTGTGTAAAACCATGGATTAGCTTATAAATAGACTTAATACAGTAGATTGTTCGAAAGGGTTAAAAGTAAAAAAAAAATCTGAAAAGAACTTAGGCATTTTTTTGTTTTTCTATTCTAATATTTGTTTTATTCTTTTTAAAATCTTTGTCTTAATCTATTTTACGTGTGGTTTTATTGTCTCATGTTTTTCATCTAATTTTTCCTTTGTCATATGGACTGTATTACTGCTTTTATTTTTCCTTCCAGGGTTCTGATTTATTCTTTTGCTAGCAGTTTAGCCAGTTAGTCCCTGGCTTGCATGTTTAAGCAGCTTTTCAAAGACAACATAATCAAAATATTGACTCAGCTGTTACCAGTTATGCTCTAAGGTGAAAAGAGAGGGGCCCATGAGGCAGAATAAATCCCAGTTAGCCCAGCACTGTCTGTCAGAGCTAATCTATATACAGAATTGGTGCTAATACGGCAGCTATCAAACTGGTGCAGGAACAGGAGGAGACATGCTTCAGAATGTTACGTCTCATGCTGTGATCTCAGAAATACCCAGTAGGCTACTTGTGATTAAATGCCAGAGGTATGCGGGTAGAAAGTAAAGAAAACTGGTTAAAAAAGTAAACTTGATAAAATTTGTCTATTTGTTTCTTGCAACAGTAAAGCTGCTCTCAACTTGGACCTTCCACAAAATGTGATTTGGACATCATATTGTTGTTATTTTGTTGTTTAATTTGTCTAATGATGAATCTTTATAGTATTTACAATAGTATGTTGTATTTTTATATATGTGTATATAGTTTTTGAGTAATATTTTATGTGTATTTTCAGAAAATAAATCTTTTAAATGGACGGATATGTTGTAATGTTTATTGCAAAGATGATGATATAATTGAAATGCAAAGAAGCACTAGTCAAGTCGAGATTTGCATAATTTTATTTGCAGGTTTACATTCGTTGACTCTGATTTCTTTCCACCAAATCAGAGACTGTCCTGGTGAGAAGAAGAGCCACGTTCATCACATAAACTTTACAGCTGTGTAACATTGTTTTATAGAGATAAGACAAAACCAGAGAGGTTTCAGATAAACTAAACACAAGTAGAATGTTTTTTTTTTGTTTTTTTTCTTTAAAAAAAAAGCTTTAAAAGATTAATTTATTCAATAATCATAACAGAATTAAAGACCTCGAGAGCTCACTCTCATACCAAATAAAAATTGAAGAAAGTGTTTAAAACACAAGCCCAAACAGAACAAATGCACATTTATATAGCTTTAGGAGAAATGGTAAATTTCAGGTAATGACATTTAATTTTTTTGGAAGTAGAAGGTTTTCAAAAATAATGAAAGAACATTATGTAGAGATATTGAAGCAACATCTCAAGACATCAGTCATGTAAATCTTTGGCGCAAATGGGTCTTCCAAATAGATATTAAACTGAAGCATTTCTCCAAATTAATTAAATAAGTGGCTTAATGACGGTAAGGTCAATGTTTGGTAATGGCCATCACAAACCCCTGATATCAGTCCTATTAAAAATGTGTGGAGAGAGCTGAAAAGTGGTGTGTAAGAAAAGCGGCTATAAATTGGGCTCAGTTCCACAAGTTCTGGAGGAATCGACCAAAGTTTCCGCAAACTATGAGAAGCTCGTGGAAGGAAAACTAAACCATTTGACCCAAGTCAAGGAGTATATGTGCATATTGAAGTTTTTCACTGAACATCAATGTTTGCTTCAAAGACCCATAATTGGATATTTGCTAATTTAAACACCAAATAATGGATACATTATAATACACTATAAAATCTCTACAGTGCATTTAGCTTCATAATCACATAAGCAAACAGAAATGCAACTGCAGTGTACATTATTGTTGCATAACGTCTTGGAAGTACCTCTGATACTAGGTTTTCTTTAAAAAAAAACAAAAACAGAAAATCAATTTTAACACACAAAAGCAACTTTATTAAGTTGTGGTATAAACATTCTTTTTAAAATTGTGTGGGAAACAGATTAAGTGTGTATTGATTTGTAAGAGGAAGAAATCATTGATTTTTGCAAGTTTTTCAGGGGCTCAGCTTGCTTTTTTTTGTCGAAAGTGGAGTAATAAATTGATAAAGTGGTCTCATTCATAACATGATAAACCATGGGAACATGTTACTTCTTGATAGTGTGTAAGGATGATGCACCCCTGCATCATTCTGCAATTATTCATATGTATAATTAAACACTAAGACGTATAAAACCATGGTAATCTTTGTATCACTTAGCTGGACTCTGTACCTCAGATCCATATTAAGGTTGTGGGGTCAAGTCTTTTTCAGAAAACTTTAACTGTACTGGGACATAAAATTGCAAAGATTTAATCTTTCCTTGAGGAAGAGAAAATTTATATCATATATTTTTTTAATCTAATTGAAGAAATTCTGAATATAAATCCAGTGGAACCCTGTCCAGATCATCTTCTCTTCATATTTAATTGCTTCCTCTTGCAAATGAAATGAAATGATTCAGAGTAAAGTAGTCGCTAGGACTGATTGAGAAGGCTTTGCCATCACAACCGGCAATCACATTATGTTTAATTTTTATTTTCCAACCAAAAATGATCATAACCACTTTCTCTGGAGTTGTGATAGTAGAGATATTCTTTTAAGACACAACAGGAATTCCACTAAAGTGAAACCTCACTGTAGAAATCAGTGTACAAATGTAAATGAAATCTGACGTATATACACTTGATTAGAGTACATATTTCTCTATATTATTATAATCCATCTGTGAAGATCCCCAGATGTCTATAAGGGAACTATTTATTTATTAGGCTGCTTAAGTCTTTGTACCACTTTCATGAATCCTTGAGAACTCAATGCTGTGAACCACTTATTTAAGCAATTAAGTTTCCTTACATCAGTTTCACATATTGCCTTACGTGAAGGTATCCTCTTGTCTATTACGTTTCAAAATATAGCAGTTTTAATATGTGTACCATAGCTTTAATACGAGAATATAAATTAAAATAAGTTGACTGCAACAAGAAGAAGCCAGTTACTCTGCATTGTAACCATCCACATGTTACTAATGTTGAGCCATTGTGGTGAAGTACAGTTCCTACACATTATTTGAAAACTTTCATTCTAATATAAAATTATAGCAGTATCATGTGAAAAAAAAGTGAGTCTCTTTGAACTCAGGAGTTTTAATTTCCAAAACATGATCAAATTCCTCTGGTTACTAAAAGGTCTTGAAAATGTGGTAACGTCAAATGAACAGCAACAGCTGACATATTGCACTGTGTTTTTATTATTTACATAACCTGAGCATCGATATTTGGTCTGGACTTCTGATACTTTGATTATTTTCTTTGTCATTCAGCTTAACATTTGTGTTTCCTGCTTGGGGTCACTGTCCTGTTCTTTAATCCAATGTTAGCAGATCTTTAGCCACTGGACTTTATACTAATACTTTAGTATAGTGAGTTCACTGACTCACTGACTGGACGGTGCCCAGGTCCTGTGACTATAAAACAAGACTGTGCTTTACTGGTATACGGTAAAATGCACTGATGCTGGCATTGCATGAGCTGACCTTGTTGGGAAGGTTTGTTCTTGGGAATAATCTTTCACTGTAAAATCGTAGGCATCATGTTGTTTAAAAATGGTCTTGGTCCCCTTTTGGAGATTGATGGGCATCAATCAACAAATGTTTACTCTAAGGTCATTGCTGATGCCTTTCCTTGCCTTGTGTTAACACACGTGAATTCAAAACTACTAAAATTCTCGTTTTTATTGAGGTGGTCAGACATGCTGACGATTAACGGATCAACTGTAGCTGGCGAGCAGAATCTAGTTGTCACTTAAGCTCCTACATTCTATAGAAACAGTTAAACATTTCACAGATGTCTGCATTTCGAGTAATTAAATTTAATTTGAAGATAATGGCAGGGTAACGTCATTTGAGATAGAAGCTAACTCATTTTTTTAGACCTGGTCTAGAAAGTATGATTTAAAAAAATGGGTATTTAATCAAGTTCTATTTGTGAAACAGAAAGATTGTCTCATATAAGTCAAACTTAGCATAACTCAACGGTAGGACCACTTTAGTAGTCCTTTTACGAGGTTATTCTCTGAGGCCAGTCTTTCAGACATGAGCTTCAGTTGAACAGATCGGAGCCATACCCTGATGTCTGAGAGAAGTTGAGTGTCAGCTGGTTGTCCACATTTGTGTTAATGTGAAGATTCGACAGCCAACTCAGAACTTTGTCAAAGTTGCTAGCTGGCTGTGACAAAGTCTCACTGAAGTGTGGTCCTGGGTTGTCTCTTCTGACTGGAAATAAAGAAAAATCTCATTTAAACCTTAAGTGTCTGTGTTGTGGGGAATGCTACAAATGTTAACACATTTTCAACTTACACTCAGGTATCAAAGCATCCATGCTGCCCCCGACTGTAGATCTCCTTATATCCTTATCTAGCTTTTCAACTTCCCGGCTGATTTTTTCACACAGCTTTTCCTCCTTGTCCTTTACATCCTTCTTCCACTGACCAATACCCACAGATTTGAATTTGGTCATGTCACCAACTGAAAATGGTTATTAAAAACACATAATTAAAACACCAGCTTATTAACAAAATATTCTTAATACAGCCCACACATCCTTGTTCTACATCATACTTACCTTGTGATTTGGGTTTGGTGCTCGTCACACTTTGCCTGATGTCATCTTGCAGCTCCAGGAGTTTTTCTTTGAAGCCGATCATCAGGTTCACCTCTCTCCTCCTGCACTCACTCTCCAGTTGTTGCTTCAGCACCTGCTTCAGCTTCCGTCTTCTGATCTTATCGTACAATCTTAAATTGGTGTTGTTCATGTCAGGGCAGAACGCTGTACCCCTGTTTGCGCCCACCATTTCATCTAACTTCTCAAACAGCTCCGTAACTTGATTCATGTCAGATTTCTTCATATTGTTCATGGTGTGGTACTTGTTCTCACACTTTTCTATCAACCAGCGCAGAGCAGGGTGTTCCCTCTCAATGTGCTCCTCTATAGATTTGTCTTCTAGTTTGTCTCCATATGTGAACAGAACCATTGTGTGCTTCCAGATGTTGGCATCAAAAACATTCATTTGCTCTTCAACGGTGACTCGCTGTGCTTCCCTAAACTTCAAATCTAAAGGAACAACCAGCAGAACTGCATGCACCCCTGATGGGGTCAGTGACAGACCTCGGACGATTTCTTTGTCTGTTTGTTCAGTGCAGGAGGAGGACTCTTTCCACCACCCCGGGGTGTCAATCACGGTGACCAGTCGGCCTTCAACTTGCCCCACTTCTACTCGGCATTGCTCGCTCTGATTGGCAGAAAACACGTCTTTGCGTAGGATGGTATTTCCTGTTGCACTCTTTCCACATATTTTCTGTCCAAGCATCACAATCCTCAACTCCTGCAGCTTATTCATGGACCCTGAGGAGAAAACAGGCTTCATTGCAGTGGGAAAGAGTAAAACCACCTGCTGCAGACACACTAGTAATGGGAGAGATGCTAAGATTTGCTAACTGGTTATCATCAATATTTGTCACATATCTGAAATTAGATTAACAAAACATTTTCTGTTAATGCTGAACAGTTTTTTTTAAGGTAACTGAAATGACTGCTTGGAAGTTCTGGTCTAAAAACTACCTGTTTACACATTCATATGCAATAATTGAGGCATTTTAGAACCAGTGGTGAATTTCTAACCGTTCTCTTGAAAATAAGATTGAAACAGTATTTTTTTTTTTCTCCTAACATCATTTCAATTATGTTTTTTTTTTTATTTGTTTTTCCTTTAGTTGTTGGTCTCAAACAAATGCAACAATTATTTGTTAACCCAACAACACAATGGGGGCCTTTTATTTCCTCTTGTTGTGTTTTATACTGCAGTTTTCTTGTATTTGTGTAATTTTGCTGACACCTGAATATGCTACCTCTGGCGGTGTAAAGTAGACTCATTTACTTTTGATAAAATGACCAGATGACTCTGGAACTCACTTGCGAGGAATTTTCTTTTGGCTCTGACTTGACTTTGCCTCAGTGTCGCTGCTTCCTCCACTTTTCTTCGTCTCTCTTCAACCGTCTCAAATATCAGCTCATCTGGGACAAAATGATCCCAACTATTTCCAGCCACAGTCCAGGTGATCTTCTCCAGCAGCTCTGTGACTTGTGAACCATCATTTTCACTTTTGTTGTTCAGAACATAATATCTGTTTCCACATTGTTCCACTAGAGACTGTAAGGCCTGCCCCTCGCCTTCAATGTACTCTTCGATGGTGTGTGTCCCCAGCCAGTCTCCTCGGGTGAAAATGACAACTGTGTGTCTCCACACTCCCTTTCCAAGGAGCTCCATGTGTTCTTTCACGGCATCCAAGTGTTTGGCACTGAAGGATGCGTCTGCATCGACCACCAGCAGGAAGACGTGGGGTCCAGGGGGGCACAGAAACATGCTACGCTTCAGTTCGTCTTTGATCACTTCTGGGGTATCACACACGAGGAAGCCTTTCCACCAACCTGGAGTGTCAACAATCACTATTTCAGTTTTTTCCACAAAACCCTTTCGAAGCACTGACTCTTGTGTTCGTTTTCCACTTTCTTGCTCCTTGAAGCCTAAGATGGTGTTTCCAACTGAGGTTTTCCCAACACCTCGGCTACCCAAGAGAACCATCCGGAGGTTTGGGATGGACCGCCTTCCTTCTGTCATCAGGAAACAAACCTTCATTAATACACATACAGTATGTATACTCAGAAATAAAAGAGATGAAATTATAGTTTACTGTTTTTCATTGTGCAATTTGGTGGAGCGTTAACAGCACTTCTTGGTATAGCAATATATTCTATAGGTGCTGAACTTCCTGCACCAACACACTTTTTGTTTTAGCTTTTTAGGGGAAAAAATCGATCTAACATGTAATATTGTGAAATGGTTGAGTAAACTACAAGCTGCTTTCACTTTCTGAGATACAGTTCATGAACAACATTTAAAGCTGATGTGAAGGCCTGAAAATGCATTACAAAGGGAGAAGTCTGGTTTTGCTCACTGGTTCCTGGCATCAAGCAGTTACTGCCTGATAAGAATTATCCCGAGAGTATTAAAAATAAGCATGTTTAGTATTATTATACTCGTTTGACCAATTTAATTGAAGACACACTTGAGAGAGTTCTGCATATTAAAGAGCCGTAATTCTAAATCCCTTCCTCCACTGAGAGTCTGAGTTTGGACTTTCAGTCCATATTCATCACAGAACTGCAATTTGAAAAGGTTTAGGCAAATGACTGAGAAACTTGCGTCAGTAAATAAGAGTTTAATAATTCTGATTAACCTCTAATCATAATGCAAGAAGAACATCTGCTGCCTCATTCACCTGAAATCAGTGTTGCCACGTCTTGTCTTTGTTCCTCGGCTCTCCTCTGTCTCTCTTTTGCCCTTTCAGCCACCATTTGTTGCTTTTCTTTAATGATTTTAAAAGTCTGGTCATCCACTTTGTAGGACTTGCCACCGTTGCTGAACACCATCTCGTCTATCTTCTCCAGCAGCTGGGACACCTGGGACGAGTTACTTTTGTCCTTGTTATTGAGCACATGGTACCTGTTCTCACATCTCCCTACCAGCCACTTGAGGGCTTGTCCTTCACTTTCAATGTGTTGTTCTATTGTCTTCTCCCCGAGGAAATCTCCATAGCTGAACAACACAATGGTGAATCGCCAAGCCTGCTCCCCCAGGAGTTTCATGTGCTCCTCAACAGTAGTCCTCTGCTCCACAGAGAAAGCTGAATCAATGGGGACAACAAGGAGAAAAGCGTCTGGGCCTGGTGGACACTTGGATGCATGAAGTTTAAACCTTTGTTTGTCCCCCTCTGGAATCTCAGAGATGGAACGAGAGCTGCTCCATCCTGGAGCATCAACCACAATCAGCTCCCTGCCCTCCACCACTTCATGCTTCACTTCGGCCTGAGTCGTTCTGATTCGGCCACATTCAAACCTGTCCTTCCCCAGAATGGTGTTGGCAGACGAACTCTTCCCAGCCCATCTCCCACCGATGAGTACCAGCCGGAGCTCTGATGGGGTGGAGCTCTTTGTCTCCTCTGAAAAACAAACAAAATGTATCTTTTTGAGCAGTTTTACAAAAATATCCTTTCATACACTTTCATGAAAGGAGGTGAACAGTTTCCTAACACTGTAGAGCACAATGAAGCCTGCCAGTCCAAAAAAAACAGGGCAACATTGTCATTGCAGCTCATGACTGATACAAAAGGAACGTTCAATGAAACTTGTCCTAAATATAGATATTTATACTCTGGTGAACAATGAGGTGTGACAGAAGCAAAAACGTGAAACATTTTTAGACTGAACCCTGACGGAAATACACCACTGAAGACTGAAGAGATGCAAAAAACAAAAATCTAAATGAAATGACAGAGATCAAAATTAGCTGAGAATGAGTCACTGAAATATGCAACTGAAACAGACGATTCTAGCACTAGTAAGATGCTGTGCAAGAAACCACAAAAACTGAAATCCTCATTTGTGAGTTCTCTCTTTTTCGTCCATGCAACACAGCTGATTCTGCTCTGTATTTAGGGGCTGTGATACTGGGAGGAACTGAGACCATTTTGAACACGCTGAAATAAAGCACGCTTCAGATTGTTCCACTTTATTTAAACATTTTATATTTATGCACAGCTAATCAGCATTAAGAACAACAGCTTTGTATGATATAAAACTGCAACGATGAAAAATCTCATTTCTCAACATGCATTTTTTTTCTTCTCAAGAAGATGATTATCATCTCTGGGAATTCAATCTGTCTACTGAGAAAAACAAAAACAGGTTTAACTGGTTTTTATTGGGTGTATTGTGTTTCATTGCATGTCTCTTCTCTCTGCCAACATACCTGAAGTTTATGGTAAGTACAGCCCATCTTTGAATGCACCATCACTCAAACAAGTTAATTATATCCCCAAAAGCAGTGCAGGTCCTTATTGACTCAATGGTGCATCTCATTTTAAGATCTGAATCCCTCTGTGGACTAGTTTTCATTTATTCTTTTTTCTATACCCATATAAGACCTATTTAGGGTCACAGAGGCATACTGGAGCCTGTTCTTGACACTAACAGAGGTGGAGTGCACCCATCAGAGGGCCACACAGACAAGCAGCTGTACATGCTCCCTGTCACGATCAATCACCAGTCAACCTTTTTGACTTCAGGAAGAAGCCAGATCTCTGGGGGAAACTGCACATATGCATGAAGAAAATATGCAATCACCACACATAAAAGCCGCACAGTGCTGCAGACCAGTTTCTAGTATAACTACACTAAATGAAAAATCATGCAACATGAAACTCACAGTACTCATCCCATAAAGTCTGTATTTAAATTAAACAGTAAAGTATTTTTCATTAAAATAATGTGCATTCCTTAAGATATCAAGTACAGTTCATGGTTTAAACACAAGATTCTGATTAAAAAAATAAATAAAATGGTTCAACAATGTTTTCAATTTTCAAAAGCACCTTTTCATCAACTCACCTTGTACATCTTCCATTTTCTGGTCTTCTCGTTTTATACCTCTGTGAACAGTTCAAGGTGGATGAATCATGTCTTTCTACTAAAAATAAATCATGTAAGCTGGTATAAGTTTCTCTCCAGTCTGCTCCGGACGGACTGCATGTGCAGTGAGATGAAAAACAGCGAGGATCTCCAAAGCTGACTACAGTTGTACTGTAGTCAAACTGGTTCTTCAGCAAACAGCTGAGCTCTTGTTCAAACATGATAATAGTGAAGGAGGAAGCAACATGGTAATTATAGGTCATCACAAAACTTCCCATAATCAGATGACAGTGGGCCTTGTCAGGAAAGAAGCAGGAAAAAGCCTGAAGCTGAAAGCAAGTAGAGATGAGAAAACATCTGCTTCAAGATCAGCATTATCTGACTAAACACCATCTTTATTGTGTCATGTTGTTCTTTTTTTTTTTTTTTTTTAATTAGGATTCTTTATTACTTTCTCCAAAGTCAAACAACCTGGACCTGTTGTTCAAAGGATTTAATCCAGATAAAAGTTGTCTGGATATGGGAATCCCATTTTTTATCATCCAGGATCACATAATCCACCTTATTTCTATCTTGGTTTTTCTAAACAACATTAGATTGGATTACTCTAATCCAGATCCACACTTTCCAGGATTACCAAATCCAGATAAAAAGTGTTCAAATTGGACTAAACATTACAATATAAGCTATATGAAGAACAACAGGTACAACATTACGGGATCACTTTTTCACTTTTATTTGAAAAGAAAAAGATAATTAAGATAACACTTAACAAAATATAGATGTTTCTTATTTTGTTTCAAACGGTCATCTATTTTTCACAAATATGTTTATAATTTCTAAGTGTTGTCAATAACAACAAATGATAAAAGTAGACAGAACATAAAAGTACATTCAAAACTCTTCATTCAAGATGCGCACCCGTGTGTGTGTGTGTGTGTGTTAGACATAGCACAGACTGAAAAGACTGATTCTTTGAGAAACTTCATGTGAAAATCAAAATAAATCGGGCAAGAAGGGTACAATGTTCTGAAGGTGCCACGTTCATTTGTTCAGTCAGTTACACGTGAGTATAATCATCATGGGAATGTCCAGCCGCCATACTGCTCAAGGAGACAGGTGTTTATGAACCCCAGAAGAAAAGTTAAAGAACCTTATGAAGAACCCGGCTGAAGCTGGTAAGAGAGAGTAATTTATGGAAGAACATTTTATTAAACATTAATTATACATCAAGGATGAGCTCTGATAAATAGACTGACATATGCAAATTCTGACTCCAGACAGGCAAACTAACAAATTTAAGTCAAAAGCAAAAAAGGTGTTGTAAGAGTGCAAAACTGTCACTGGGTGGAGCCAAAACACCCTCACAGCTCAGGTCAGCTCATTCAGAGGTTGTCCTCAAAGCTCTACGAGAGTTTAGCTAAACATGAAACAACCTTTTTATAAAAGTAAAGATTGTACGGCCCTCAGACTGAGATGAAACGATAACAGGGTTCACCTCACGGCTTGGAGGCGGCGTCTTTCCAGCTCAAATGATTGACATTTCTTTCATCCAATCAGCGATGATTCATGTCGCCTGGAGGTACCTTTTTGGTTTTGGTTAATGTGTTGTGTTTTCTCTTTTGTTGTTATGTTTTGCACTTCTGGGCCACCATAATGCTCAGAGTTGTTAGAACTTTGAACATTTAGAGGCAGAGCAGGGGAATATTTTAATAGCCCACACACACCCTGAGCTCTCTGTAACCGCCTGTCCAGGACGGATCTGGAGATGGCTGCTGTTGTGGTTTGGGTTAAGCTTAGTCATGTTAGGAAGTCAGGATTTCCATTATTCATAAGAAGTCCAAACATGGACTGGACAGTGCATTACCAGTTGAACATGTGTTTCTTGTTAATCGTTTTCTATTAATATAATATAAACAATATTTGACATTATTATATTATATTTTATAATAACTTCAAACCATTTTATATCATTGTAATAAGAAATAATATAAGTAATAATATAAAATAAGTCTAAGACATGCAGGACAGTGGACCTCAAGGACTGGAGTTTGACACCCCTGCTTTACATAAACAAGTACGCTGCCATTCCAAAGAAAGCCCAAACCACATCCTCCTATCCTGTGAAGTATTTGTTTCCACTTTCATAATTCCAAGTATGAATATGAACAATTACTGCAAGTCCAAACATGAGGAAAGTTACTTGGTCCAAGCATATGAAGGCCAAACCCTACTTAGTAGACATGATTCACGGGATTGATGTGGGGAAATTCAGGCCAATATCATCGACCAGGCTTAGGGTCAGTTGACGATGGGCCTGGTCCCTGGGCTGAAGTCCCACGCCTTTTTAAGGTTCTAAGCCTAAGTTCAACAAAAGGCTTCAAAACTCAAAACAGCAGTGGAGAATGCAGGTTCAAAGTCCAATAGATCCTTTATTCAGAATACAGAAGTGAAGGCCCGAGTGGTCTCCGCAGAGAGAACTGATTCCTTACAATAACACATCATGTACCTTGATCCTATGGGAGAGTTTTAACTCAGGCCTGGCTAAAGCCTGCCCTTTTGGTGTTTTTTACTCCTCTTTTGGCAGTTTTTAATGGTGTCAGAAATTCTGGTGCTTTCCTGGAAAGTTTTTAATGCTGTCAACCTTTATTCTGACCTTTGTTTTACTTTAAAATTGCCATTTTGTAATCTTGCCATTTCCTTTTGTAACAGTCCCTTTGTTTTACTTAAGGCTTATTACATAGATCTTATATCTTGAGTTTGTATTTCAACATACCACTAATATTTTTACTCTACAGGATCTCTTTAATTATCAGGCCAAATCAATCTATAGCCTACTTTCAATAAGTTTTACTTTTTCAATTTGGACACCCAGTTTGTCAAATCAGAATGTTTGCACTAACAGAACCTTCTGGTGGTGAATGACTGTTAGATTTATTGTGATCCTGTCACGATGCCCCGCCCCCACGGTCATTTCACGAAGTTGAACCAAGATTCAGGGTGAGTAAAGAGCAGTAAAATGTTCCTCTTTGAAGAACTTTTTCTGTGTCTGGGACACAACAAGGGAACAAAACACAACAGCACCAAGGAGCAAGAAGAAGAGAGGACACTTTATGTTGTAACTAACAAAATGTACCATGCTGATGCTTTTTTTATGATTCATGACTTTTTTATCAAAGCTCTATTTATAAATATTTATTCTTATATTTATTTGGATTTTTCTGTTTTTGCACACTTTTTTTTTGAATCCTGGAAAAGCTTTTTAACACTCATAGGAATGTAAGACGTTGCCCAACCAGTTCACGTGTGCTTTGAGGACTTGGAGAAGGAATTCACGTTAGCTAAACCATGTCCATCAGGGTACTTTTTGGGTTCTCCAGGCCCACACAAACACCCTTATAGAAGCAGAGTGGCTCACCTGAACTTTGGAATATTTTAACACACACAACAACTTACTTCTCTGGTCCCATCTGTCCTCATCTTTTTCACGTGCTCCTTCCTCAATATATTATCTTGTCTTCCCTTTTCTGTTTGCCTTTCCATTTGTTTGTCAGTTTAGTTTATGTTTTTAAGACTCCTGCCATGGCAGCTCTTTCTGTTCCCTGCAAGTAAATGACTGGTGGACTACTCCTGCCTCTGTGTTTCCTGCATTTGGTTCCTCCATATTCCTAAAATCCTAACACATACGCTGTACATGTGCCATCCTCCTTAGCATCATGTAACCCCATCATCAGTATATATCTGTCTGCCCATACACCTTCCCTCTGTCCCATGTCCATGAGTTGTGATGTTCTGCTACATTCCTGTTTTCCTCATCTGTGTTTCCCAGATCTGTATTCCTGCTTTTCAGTGAAGACTAGTGTGCTGGAGAACCAAATAAAAGAGTTGATTACTGTCTTTGATCTTGTTTATTTCCCTAACGTGTTATATTTGCCCACCAAGTGAGCAGAAAGCAACCAGTTCCTTAGCAAGCTTGCCTGTACATCCCCAGCCTTCATAACGTCCACACTGCCAGGCTGTCCAGTGCCAAAGACATCCAGGACACTTCTTAGTGGTCAAGGGTGTTTGTCTCTCAGGTTGAGGAGGTCAAAGGAGCTTTGGGTCCAGGGGAAAACCTGAAGAATTACTTCAGCTTTAGATGCAAACCCAGCTGCCCCAGCTCTTGGTCCAGAACCAGCTGTTGATCCAGTCACTCACAAAGTCACTGCAGTTTCAATGTGCCTGTGTCCCTTCTCAGTCTTTGTCCCAGTTTCAGTCCTGTCCTTGTGCCTTTATTGGTTTCAGTCTCAGCTCCAGGCTGTCTTCCACTTTCTTCCCCGATCGAATTCATAGCCTGTGTTTTTTTCTGTTCAGTCCTCGTCCCGCTATGTCTCGCTACCTACGTCTTCCCTGATTGCGTCATGTTTCTCCTCGTCCATATAATATATATAATGATGTAAGTAAAGTATGATTCATTTTAGATTTCTTTTAAATGCATTTCTGACAAACAATCCATTTGCACATAGAATAACATTAATGATGTTTATACTTATTATGTTATAACATCGACAGTAAAAGAAAAATACAAAACAATTCAATCACTTCCACCAGCTCTTCCTCTTAAGACCTCTTGTTGGCATGTAGTTGTTCTGTCACTGCATCTATGTAACATTCTTTTTGTTTAAAATATGATAATACAGCAAGAAAGTAGTCTTATCCATCATGTCATACAGCATACCATATCATAGAAGAGGAAAATAGAGTGAGAGAAAGAGAGAGAGAAAATTAGTTGCATTTAACTCAGTGTCCAAGATATGTAAATGCAAATACAAATTGTCAATAATATCTACATGCACTTAATTACAGGACCTGTCTCCCCTTATTTTTATGAATATTCCTGCACTCAGTGTGAAAATATTTTAATCTGTTGTCAGTTAGGGTTATTTTGTTATAGATCCTGAAAAGTCAGACACTGAAAGCTGCTTACTTTGTTATGCAACATTCCTCATTTAAGTATAATATGATATCTTACATAAAGATGTTCTGTTGTCCATTAGGATTAATATTAATCACATTTGTAAATAATGTGACAGAAATAATTAGAAACTATTCTGAAGTATAGCAAATGGAGAATGATGTTTAATTGTGTGAAATGTATAAAATGGAAAACTGAAAACTGGGTACTGTGATTTTTTTCCCCATCATATGTCCCTTTTTGCAAATAACACAATATATCATGTTTTTTTTTCTGAGGTTTCTGTATCTGATATAGCGTTTATGTGACTTTAAAACCTGGTAAGTCCCAGATTATCTTTTATTACTATGTCTGTGGTGCAATCCTGATCAATGAACCACACATTTAAAGTTTTTATATTATGTGAAGAACCTTAGAACTGAAAGAGGAAGTACTTCCTTATACACATGACTGCGGGTCAACACCACACAGGGTAGATTTTTTTTATTTTTAATTTTGCTTTCTGAGATGGCCTCAGATGCTCATGTATGTGGGAAGTACATGGGCAGTTCACTGGTCGAGTACCATTAAGACAGAGAAATATTATATAACAACCATTTTCTCATCAATTTTTGACTGTCAACCTTGGTGTACCTCATGGGTCAGCTTTAGGATTGTTTAATTGACAATATATCTAAAATTAAAATGATGAGTTTTGTTTTTTTTGTTTTGTTTTGTTTTCAATAGGAATTCATAAAGTTCACACACAAGTTCCACTACCCCCTTTAAATAGTGTATAGAATTAATTTCTTTTTATCTTGATTCTCCATGATGTTTTACCTTTTTTTAAAAAAACTTATAATATAAAAACAATGTTCTGTGTGCCGTTGCTGGTCTGCCAACTCTTGCAGTCTTCTGAGACTACTCTTTGAAGAATGAGCCTATGTCGAGCAGATCTGATCCGTAGCCTGATGTCTGAGAGAATTTGAGTGTCAGCTGGTTGTCCACATTAGTGCTAATCTGAAGGGTAGACAGCCAGCTCAAAATATTTTCAAAATTGCTGGCTGATTTCATCTGATCTGTAACAGAATCAGTGATGGATGTTCCTGGACTGTCTCCTGAAACTGAAAATAAAGAAAAAGCACATTTTAACCATAACCGTCTGTATTACTAGAAATGTTGCAACAAATACAATTTGTACTTACAAACTGGTTTAAAATTTTCCATGCTGCTCCTGAGATGGTCTATGGATCTCATTATGTCCTTTTCCAGTCTTTCAATTTCCTGGCTGATTTTTTTTTCTACTTTTCCCAGCCTGTCCTTTATATCTTTCTTCTTCTGGCCAGTACTCTTAAATGTTAATTTGGTGATGTCAGCAACTGAAAAACAGTTATTTAAAACATAAGTGAGATAAAACAACAGCAGATTTGCAGAATATTAATATAAATAAAGACTCATGTGCCCTTATTCCCTGTAAAGACGTATTTATTCTTCTGCATAGAGACATGACCTCGGCTACGCACAGGCCATACGCCGTCTTTGCCATTCACAGTTGTGTGTTGTTGTTTGAGGCCTTCTGTAATTACACCACCAACTGCTGGACAGTTGGCATGTTCTTTTCTGCATTGCTGTGGCTTTAAGTGCTGAGATTCCTTTTATTTGTTTATTTTTATTCAGACTTAGCAGCAGAGTAAGCATATCTACTAAATGGGCCAATCACATGTCTTCCGGTCTATGTTCATGCATCTCAGTTATATTTTGAGAGAGGTACATGTGAGGGCCCAGCGTACTTTACGTCAGAGGGTTTGTTTCAATGCAGAAGTATACATTGTGCTTAATGCTCACTTGGTGATTTGCTGTTGGTGCTATTCAAACTTTCCCTGATCTCAGTTTGCAGCTCTAAGAGTTTTTTCTTGAAGTCCATCATCAGCTCCAACTCTCTCCTCCTGTACTCCTTGGCCAGTTGTTGCTTCAGCACCTGTTTCAGCTGCCTCCTTCTGAACTTCTCGTACATTCTCAGGTGGGTGGCATTTATGTCATCAGAGAAGATCTGGCCTTTGTTACCAGCCACCATTTCTTCTATCTTCTCAAATAACTCTGTGACTTGATTCATGTCGGATTTCTTCATATT
Source organism: Arrhamphus sclerolepis (assembly GCA_037176975.1). Lineage (NCBI taxonomy): Eukaryota > Metazoa > Chordata > Actinopteri > Beloniformes > Hemiramphidae > Arrhamphus > Arrhamphus sclerolepis. The sequence continues at coordinate 1,479,061 of JBAMYA010000019.1, read as the reverse complement.
GTTCATGGTGTGGTACTTGTTTTCACATTTGTCCACCAACCAGCGCAGAGCATGATGCTCCCTCTCAATGTGCTCCTCTACAGACTTTTCAATTAGTCTGTCTCCATGTGTGAACAGAACCATTGTGTTCTTCCAGATGCTGGTATCAAAAAGACTCATGTGTTCTTCCAAGGCAGCTTGTTGTGCTTCTCCGAACATCTGGTCCAAGGGAACAACCAGCAGAACTGCATGCACCCCTGATGGACTCAGTAACACACCTCGGACGATTTCTTTGTCTGTTTGTTCAGTGCAGGATGAGGACTCTTTCCACCACCCCGGGGTGTCAATCACGGTGACCAGTCGGCCTTCAACCTGCCCCACTTCTACTCTGCATTGCTTGTTCGGACTGGTGGAAAACACTTCTTTACGTAGGATGGTATTTCCTGTTGCACTCTTCCCAAATTCCTTCTGTCCAAGCATCACAATCCTCAATTCCTGTAGCTTATTCCTGGACCCTGAGGAGACAACAGGCTTCAGTGTGGCGTCAGAGAGAAGTGTTATAACTCTGTAGTCTGTGAGGTTGATTTAGGTCATAATTTATCATGTCCTAAATCAGATCATTCTACCAAAACTCACAAAAGGATGCCATTCTTCCATTGTAATTGCTCTTTTGTGAATATTCTGAAGTATGGCATTATAGCTTCTTTGTTAGCTTGCTAAGTGTTTTGTTCTTTTGAAATTACAGTGAAAGTGTCCGGTGCGCAGGTTTGGTCCACAGTTGCAGCTCATCACCATAAAATCCTGGTCCCAGCATACACTCACAGCCAGATCTTAAAATGACTCATACCTAATTATCAAAATGCTCCAAGTCCCTTTTATTTAGACTGACTGGAACCTGAACTTGCTATTATCTGCTATTATCTGACCTTGCTGTTATCTGTGTATCTTGTATTATCCGTAGCTCCGCTCGTTCTCTGAAGTTCCCTCATCAAATCTACATCACACTCCAAAGTTAGAACAACTGTACTTACAATTTCTACTTGCCAACATTTATACAGCCTCTTAGAGTTTCATAGAAAGATGAACATTTATGCCACCTTCCGTGCATTGCTTGTTTATTTTGCTGAGTCCAAGTTTTGGAGTGTATTGCAGCTAAGAAAACTGGCCAGGTAACTTACGTGTGATGATTCTACATCTCAGGAACTCACCTCTAAGGGATTTCCATTTGGCTCTGACTTGACTTTGCCTCAGTGTCGCTGCTTCCTCCAATTTTCTTTTTCTCTCTTCAATGGTCTCAAATATCTTCTGATCTGGAACAAAACAATCCCAACTATTTCCAGCCACAGTCCAGGTGATCTTCTCCAGCAGCTCTGCGGCTTGTGAACCATCATTTGCATTTCTGTTCAGAACATAATATCTGTTTCTACATTGTTCCACTAGAGACTGTAAGGCCTGTCCCTCGCCTTCAATGTATTCTTCAATGGTGTGCGTTCCCAGACAGTCCCCTCTGGTAAAAACTATAACCGTATGTCTCCATACTCCCTCTCCAAGGAGCTCCATATGTGTTGTCACAGATTCCAAGTGTTTGGCATTAAAGGATGCCCCTGCATCTATCACCAACAGGAAGACGTGGGGTCCAGGGGGGCACAGAAACATGCTACGCTTCAGTTCGTCTTTGATCACTTCTGGTGTATCACACACGAGGAAGCCTTTCCACCAACCTGGTGTGTCAACTATAGTAATTTCAGTTTTTTCCACAAAGCCCTTCCGAAGCACTGACTCTTGTGTTCGTTTTCCACTTTCTTGTTCTTTGAAGCCTAAGATGATGTCCCCAACTGAGGTTTTCCCAACACTTTGAGTACCCAAGATGACCATGTGGAGGTTTGGGGTGGGCCTCTTCGCTTCTGTTATCAGAAAAAAAAAACTGATTAGGTAGACATCTCTCAACTGTCTAAACAAATGATGGAAATCCTCAAACTAATGCTGATCAGTTGTTTGTTTGTTCTGTTTTTTGTTTTTTTTTATTACAATCCTCCTACGACCTGGCATCCACAAATGTGGACATCACATTTTGGATGAAACTGGAACCTGTTGTACACAAACATCAACTAAGTTGAAACATATGCAATACTGACAATGAGAAATGTTAAACAATGTAGAGAAAATAAGGAAATAAGAGATTTGCTCTTTGTATCCCAATGCTGTCTTGATTGTGTTCTGAGGAAACTCCCCCCAAGTATCCACATTTGTAGCTACTTTTTATCATATTTTTTTTTATTTTTCAAACAGAGTGTGTGTTCAGAGATACTATCTCGTAATTATACATTGGTTCTTCCTAACCACAAATAGCTAGAAGAAATCTATAATGCGAGTCTAACCAGGTCTTTGGCGGTTATGACACCCTCTCACACCAAAAGACTATAATGGCAGAGTTTTAAGTCACAGACTTGCAGGCTTGAGGGTCTTGGGAATTAACCTTCCTCTTGATGGGGTCATGGGGTCCCCATGGGGCCCTGAGGGAACATGATTGTGTATATCTGTCTGTTAGAAAAAACAAACCGTTAATGATATCGGATGAGTGTTTGACTGCACCGTTTATTCTCAAATTCTGCTTGCAAAAGCAGTCATTGGATTCCATTTTCATAATATTGGCATCTCACTCCACAACACTGTCCTGTTGACTCTGAATATGTCAGCTTGTCCATTGCTCTGATCGATTGTAGCACTAATCAATTGTTTGCAGAGGCTATTAGCCGTTAGCTAGCACATTCCACCACCTGATTGTGCATTTCAGCATCTATTTAGTGATTTTGTGGGCATGACTAAGTCACCAGAGCCAGATCACACCTCATTTTCCATATTTTAGTCCATGTCCATGATGGATATGTGCACAATCCCCAGGCAATGCAATTTTAGAGGCGAACTGAGCCAACATAGTAGCAGAATTTATCTTGGTCACTCGAGCAGAGTACATGATCAAGAAATAACATTAGAGGCATGCAAAAGAAAAACTGAAGTTCCTCCGTCAGAAGAGGGTTGTAAAAACTATGCTTACTACGGGAAGAGGATGGCTGGCTGCCAGATTCAGCAGCAGCCACACATCAACTAACCCTTGCCAAGCACACTTGAAAGTGAACGTAGCTCACCAGAGAGTCTAGGTCCATTAGAGAGTCATGAGAAACAGGAATCAGACCAAGAGGTGGGGCCTCAAACTCAGTACAGCAAAATGATATGTGATAATCATCTCAGATTAGCTGTGACGCTGTCTGTTGGACCAGTTTTCAGTGTTCACTAAATGAAAACCATGGAATGACTTTTCAAGATGAGCGTCATCATAATGTTTCCATAAAGTGCTCATTTAAATAACTATCATGGTCTGCTAGACCAGAGGGGAGCAGAGTTGCAGCTGTGAATGTTAATGAGGTTAATAGAGAGAAAAGAAAGAAAGAAAGAAAGAAAGAAAGATATGTTTGCTCTAACCCTTCAGTCTATCTTCCTCCTACCTGAGCCTGCATGTATCACTCAACATTTGCAGAATGCAGAATTGTGAACAACCTTCATTAAATCTGAGTCTCTCCATCATCTAATAGACATTAATAATCCTGAGTTAGCCCAGCAGCTACCACATCCACCTCTGATGTAGATGCATCGGATCCTCAAGCCAGTTAAACAACACATTTATCTTCAACAGCAGCTCTTTTTTCACTCACCAAGTACGTTTTCCATTTTTGTTTCTGTTCTTCTCTTTTTGTTTCCTCATTAAACGCACACCTCTGAGCTCGGTGTCACTGTAGATGAATTCTGTCCTCTGCTAAGAAGAAATCATACATGCAGACGTATGTTTTGTACCAGTCTACCCAGTTCCGACTTCATCCATTTACACAAAAACATGTCAAAGTTGTGCAAGTATCTCTGAAGCTGTCTGCTGTGGCAATGCAGTCTAACTGGTTTGACTTTTGCACATACCAGTGTACTTGTTTAAAGAGGTGAACAGTGAACATCAGTTACAGCTTGATACACTTAAGACACACCGAGTAGAGTGGAGTTCAAACTCCAACAAATAATGGTATTGGATAGACGTTTAAAAAAAAGAAGAAGTACATAAACACAAAAAAATAAAACAAGTGGACCTATTTGAATCAGAAAAAAACAGCATGTCCTGAGATTTATTAGTTTAAAAAAGCCTTTCAGTTTGGTCATCTCAAGTGAAATAAACTATGATTTCAATGCAAAAATATTGTAGAGGCAGCTGTGGGTGCCAGTGGGGTGTCAGGTGGAATAGCACAAGGACTTATGTGATATAATTTCCCAGGACTTTTCCTGGACTATCTGAATATATGTTTGTTTTTTTCTGTATCATCTGTTATTTGGTCAGTCTGCTGTATGATTATTACCTTGGTACAGCAGGTTGTGATAAAATTACTGCAGCACCATTAGAGATGGGTGGCAGCTGATGAGATCCCTCTGTTTTGCATGATAGGTGCTCAATACTTCTGAGTTCTCCACTAAAATCTTCTGTGTTCATTTATTTCAGCCTTGTCGGGTCTAGAATATGTCTATTATTAATATTTGATGTCTGGACTCTGCTTCACTTCCCAAAACATCAACTGAGATCAGTAAAGGGGAGACTGAGGGAGAACAATGATCATGAGACATAGTTGTCTTGTGACAATCTTTAAAACATTTACAAAGCAGTAAAACAATGAAATCTGACAACAAAACCAAAGCAACCCAATTATGATAAAGGAATAAGACAACAAAAGGTGTTTATATGCAAATACTTCTTTCATCTTCTTGACTATATAGTGAAATTGTACAGGACACAAATATAGGCTGTTAGTTAGAAACTACCACTGCAAGAAGTTGCACAATAAAGCTAACCCAACTTAAGATCTGTGCTTCCATGTACTGAACATCAGGGTGCACAAGAAGTGGATAAACAAATATATATCACAAGCACACAGAAGCAAGTAGCAATGAAACGTTTTATTTTTGCTTTTGGGGTTTTTTTTTTGGATATTCTGATTTGCATATATTCTGTAAGAAGATTTTGTGACTGTGTGAAGTCAGTATAAAATCTTTTTTATGTCATCACACAATGAAAAGATCATTACAAACCATAAGTAGGTTTCCGAGGCAAATCATTTCCTGCTATTGTTCATCTCATTCTGAAAAGGCTTTGGTTCTTTTTGGACATTTGACGAGCATCACGTTGAAAACAGTTGTTATATTGCATCTATGTGATTGACAGAGCGAACTAGCTGTTTTCTGTCAGATTCAAACACGGTCCTCTAAGTGTCAGGACATGTCTGCTTATCCAACAGGTTGGACATCTCCTTCCAGGACAGGTCCCACTGCACTTCTGTCACGTCCTGCTTGGTTGCAGGAAATGGCATTGCTGGTATGTCATTTTTGAAAAATGCCCAGAAGTTTCTGGTGCAAAACCTCCGATACCTTTCAATAAAAGCAATAAATCAAGTAATCAACAATCTGGTTTTTGATTTGTGCCCATGTGTGATCAAACAGCATACTTTAAGATCCTTAAGATACTTACTCACCTGTTACGCTTAATCAGCCAAATAATCAGAGGAATAAGGAACAGAAGCCCGATGCTGCATGACACGATGATCCATTTCCAGGAGCCTAACGAAAACAACACAAATGTTATATAGTACATTTATATTCAAACATGATCAGATATTTATTTGTTATTGATTATCAGTTTCTACCACACACACCTAGTGCATTTCTAAACATTTCACCATTGGTGATTAAGTACTGGAGACGACCGTGCTGAAACTGGTATACCATTTCCTGTAAAGGCATGGTAACCTATTTAATACTTAAGGACTATATCCAGAAAAGCCTCAGGAATGTCACGTTAAACCACAATGTCATAGTTCTTTGTGGAATATTCCTTCTAATCTGGTAAATGAATGCACAAGCAATAAAAACTGTAAGACTTGGAGGAGGACCCAACAGTTGATCTGAACATGCATGAAATATACAACAAGAGACATCAGCCACTGCCATCTGCCAATCCAGTTAGACTAAATATCCCCATAAAATGTAACAAAGCAAACAGCTGACCTCTGTCAGGAGTCACTGATAACCAGCTCTCTGGGCTCTCCATCTTTCCATCCGGAGATGCACACTTGTAGAAGCCTTCATCGCTTGGTGTCACACTGTCAATAGTCAGATTTATGACTTTGCCTGAACTGGAAGAGTTAGAACTGAAGACTTTCACTCTGTTCTTATATAAGACTGCTTTGCTGTGATTGCCTGTCTTGTACTGACAGGAAAAAACCATCCTGTCGCCCTCGTGCACAGGGAATGGAGGAGCAATCAAGATGATGTCGCCATCTGTAGATCAGGGATAGTTAAGATAATAAAGTTTCCATTTCATACAATGACATTTATATTTATATGACATTTATATATACAGGGTAAGTTTAAACACTGTGATTGTCTGGATGTGGATTTTATTTTTTTTTGGAGCATCCAGACACTTTAGCATCACCACTACCAAAGACTCACAGCTTACTGTGATGTTCACTGCACTGCTGCGGTGCCCTGCTCCTTCACACCAGTACAGTCCACTTTTCCCATTGTCAACGCTGAAGACACACGTGTCAGATGTGTTTGCACCATCTAGTGGTGGACACATCTGCGTTTGGTCGATTGTGATCCTGTCTGACTGTCCTGGAGAAAAATGCCTCAGCTTCCAGCGTGTGGAGGCAGACGCAGGGCACTGCACACTAAACCTTTCCCCACTGAAGAACTGTCTGGAGTTGGGAGTCAGCGTTAGTGAGGGAGGGGGCATCCCTGAGGAGGGAGTTGAAGAGAAGACTGTTAGTAATGCTTCACATATTGCAACAAAAGACAAATTGGTCTAGGTTGATGCTTTATTAAGAATATGTTTAAATGCATTCTGTAAGTGTCTGCAGTTTAATAGTTTAATAGCACTTCATGGCCCATTTACCACTCAATTATATGGCACCTTAACAAAAAATATAATTCTGTATCACATATTTCACCATATAAATGGATGCACAGTATAATATTGACACATTATTCATCAACTGGTACAATACTCCTTTCATCTGTTCCCATGCTTTATCTAGATAATTTTCTATCCTTAATATGTCTTTTTCAGAGAGACAGCTCAGCAGCTCTGAATGATCCGTATTTATTTTGTCTTTAAAAAGTCCTTCCTCCCACTCTCCATAACAACATAGTTTCTTTTTCTTTGACAATTTTTAGTGTTTCACATGTTGAATCTCACGAAGCAGCATCTCTGTCAGTGTTAAAACATTAGTTTTCTCACTTTACACACCACATCATGCATGTCTGCAATAAATTTCATTGTTCATGTACATCCTATTTGAATATGCATTTGGTTAATCTGTTGTCATTCATTTCGGGTAGTTTATCCCATAACCTGGCAGTGCAAATTCTCAATGGAACCTCACCGAGCTCCCAGCCCATATAACCCATATCACCACCGACAGTCGGGCCTAATCTGGGATACCTTCAGAACTTATGGCTCAGTTGCAGTAATGGCAAGTGATACGTATACTTAAGTTCATGAACTGGGCCAAACCTGTGTTTTGCCATCTGTTGTACTTTCCTGATGTCCCCCAAATTTCAAGAACTAGTTTTGACATAAGATACGGCAAGTTTTGAGGTTTAGATGTGGTCCTGGCGCCCAAAATAAATGATAAATTGGGGCCATGTCGTGTCGATATGTAGCCAAGTTTAGGTGGTCACACTGACCTTGAGTCAAAAGAAAAAGGGAGTCAAAAAAAAGTGCAGATATGAGCCAAGTGTGGGAAAAATGGTTTTTGCCATCTGGGTTGCGACTGTAAACACTGATGCATATTTATGTACATTTAAGTTAATTTATGAAATCCAAATGAATTTGAGGCAAACGTAAAGCAGCTGTGATTGTGTGGTGTTGTGATAAAAGACAACTGTGGACTATAGCTGTATCTAGTTTTGTGCGTATATAGGAATCCTGATGTCATGCTGCAGGGGTTGTGGCTGCTGCTGCTCACCTGAAACGTTGAGCACTACCTGGACCTCAGTATTGAAGTTGCTCTCACTGTGCTTTGCTTTGCACCAGTAGCTGCCTGCATCCTCCCTTTTTACCGCTGTGATGGAGTAACTGTCACCAGAGACCAAGTGCCTGTAGTTTGAGGTTGAAAGAGTGCTTGATGTGTTCCTGTACCACTGGTAGGTCCATGTATGAGTAGAGTTGGACTCCATTCTGCACTGCAGAAACACGGACTCTCCACTGTAGATTTCCGATCCTGGAGGCCACAAGAACACAATGGGTGTCGGAAGCTCTGCAGGGGCAGGAAAACTTCATTATGCTCTTTTCATGCTTGTATCAAATGGTGTGTAGACAGACACAGGCTGTCTTTATTTGTTTAGCATCTCCCGTACCTTTAAACACATCACCATGGAGAGTAGATGCAGCAAACCCTGAAATACAGAGAAAGTGTTTTACAGACATGATCCATTGAGTCGCCAAGATGCCACGCTGAAGGCCATCCGAGCTGCATTTTTCCACAGAAAGTCACAGCTCTGCCACACAGTGTCCCAGAGAGCTGAGCATCCTACAGTGTTCCTTAATGAGACTATTTAAGCCGTTATCCTCCCCATGGGAGCTGAAGGAATGTACACACACATATTTGCTGTACTTTCCTGCTACACCCCCTGAAAAGCAGTACAACACAGTAATACTGTGATCATTTGGTTTTAAATCATAACTCACACCACTTGACAGCCCTGTCCAAATAATTTAGCCATTAGTGTTATTTCCTGTCACATCAATTAATTTAGCATTTCTGAAAAACTCAGTTAACAGTCAAATTAAAGTTTATAACACTGAAACACATACTGTTATCTGTATCAAATAGAAAGAAGCATTGTTTGGGTCTATATCTGTTCTGTTTTGACTGCAACGCTGTCTGGTAAAAAAAAACTAGTCAACATGAAAATGTTTACATTTAATAAGGTATTAATCTGTGATACTCACCCAGCAGCAAGAAGACAAGGACCATTCTGGTGAAGACTGAATGTCCAGAACTCGGTATGCAGCTCCTGCGTTCTATAAAAGCAAATTCAAAAAACTGTTTCTTGAAAAGATATTTTAAAACACCAAGTTTTCTTTTCTTTTTTTTTATATTTACAGAACCAGCTATATTTTAGAGGCTGTGAAGCAGAGAATGATGTTATCTGTGTGGAGTGACTGTCACAGTCAACCACAGGCAGAGATGATCATCTTGGTGGAGGCGTTTCCTTCCTCTGCTGACTAGTTAACAAGTGGAGCCCTCTGACAGCAGAATCGAGCTCAGATAGTCTGAGAGGTGAAAAACAATCAGTTTAACATCCAACAGTGATCCCTTTTCGCTGTTTTCTTGTGATGATCATGTGACCAAACAGTTTGTCTGAACTTGTAAAAGTATTTAGGAATTGCAACAGCCTCTGGATTATCAAAAAAAAAAAAAAGTTGCAGCTAGAGTTGAAAGGAAATTTCTGAAAAGATCATATCTCTACAAGAGGTACAGAGGTCCTGACTAAGTCAGCAGACTTGCTTGTTGTTCCTAGTTTCCATATTAGCATGATTTTGAAACCTGGGATGCAGACACTCTCTCTACCTTTAAGGTTAGTTGACCCTGCTTTTTTTTTTGGTACAGACCTAGATTCCAGAGAGATCTCCCATGATGCACTGGGCACTCACTCTGCTATTTATTTATTCATATCACCATCATCATCATCATCATTTCTTTTTGTCTAAGATCAGATATCGATGGTCAGACAGCTTTGTGTTTGTTGGCATCTTTTTCCAAAGAAAAGGTTTTTATAACAATTTTATGAAATAAAAGAATCAAGACATGGTTTCATAAGGGAAGTCAACACTGAGACGATGTTTTTGTTTGTTAATCATGAGAATAAAGTTGTAATGTGTGTTTAAACATTAGGTTAAGCTGTAATTCAGTAAAGGATCCAGAAAGCAAACTTGTTTGTTAGAAAGTCTTGTCCTGAATTATTTGGAAGTTTTTTTTTGTTTTTTTTTTTGCCTTGTGTTTGAGTTTCTAAAATTACAACTATTCTCAGATTTATTTCCCCTGAAGGTGGCTCCATCAGACTTTCTGTCTTTTCCCCACCTGACCAGTTGAAGCCCCTGGTTACCCTTCCTGATCCTGGTGTCGTCCTGTTATGAAGGAGTTTTTACTTTTCCACTGGAATGGAAGTGCAGATTTTCAGTCCCCTGAGATTATTTTTGTTGTAATTCAACACAGATAACCTTAGTCCTGTACAGATTAATTCTTATTACTTTATTGCCTTGACCTTTCCTCTAGCAAACATTGCAGCTTTTAGATTTGCACTTCTTTCTGTGTTTCTGATGACAAATGAAGATGTTCATCCAGCTCAGCATCTCTGTTAAAGTTTTGACAGCTCTGTTAATACCCTTTTCGCTCCATGTTCTCCCATCCATTATCAGATGGGCTGTCTCATCATTTTATCTCGGGGTTTGAGCCACACTGATGCAGCCATTAATGTTACATATCGCAGAAGTGAAAAAAGGTCTCTGACTTGACCTGCCAGGGCAAGCCAAAGCTGACAGGACAATGCGAAAGACCACAGCAGCTCTTTGGCATGGAGTTCCATTGTTTTGTTTCTGTTATGACAAACCAAACAATACGGCAGATAAAAATCGATGAGAAAATGATAACACGTTAGGCTAATATGGTAAACACTAGATAAATTTTAGTATGGTTGCAGTCTTGTGACTACTGATGACTGCACGAAGCTCAAAGTGTAAGTGGCGATGGAGGTGCTGGCTTTTAGACATGTTTTAGTTCCATTCTGGTGATTTAGTTAAAATATACAACATTACCACAAGCTCCATAATTAGAGATAGTCCAAAAAATTATCATGTGTGTTTTGACTCCATATCTGTACAGTCAGGCAGCTACGCTGCAGTGATGGCTGCTACAGGTTTGCTCCTGGGTGCGTGGAATTTTGCTTGGCTATATTTATTTATTTATTTTGCTGGGAAAAAAAGGGTGGTTGAGGCAAAGGAAAAAGAGCAGTGGTGTACCAACTGGAAAGTGGGTGACTGATTTGATTCCACGTGTTGAAGTGTACTTGGGTAAGACACTGAACCGATGTGTTCATCAGTGCGTGATTGTACAACATAAAAAGCACTGCTTCCACTCAACAGAAGAAGAAGAAAAAAGACTGAGACTAAAACTAAAAGACTAAGCGAGTGCTGAATGATTGTGTGTGTGTGTGTGTGTGCGTGTGTGTGTGTGTGTGTGTGTGTGTTGTGTGTGAATGTGGCTTGTAGTCCAAAAACACTTTTTGAGGTCAACATGGACCACTCACATAACTTCCTGCAGATTTTGAAAGTGCTAGTCGCTCTCTTCTTTTCTTTTCCACGAATACTGAAAAGCTGTATCTTATCTTCTCCAAACTAATTTCATCATTTTTGATGTGTGACGTAGTGCCATAAAGCAATATCCAGTTGTCCAAGAGATGATGGAAGTTCAAAGCTACTTTGGCTGATTTAGGAAGGATTTAAGTCCACAGGAGAAGGACAAGAATCCTTAAAAGTGCTCAAATAAAACTGTAATATTTTAAGATGAAAAAACTTTTTGTACTGCTTTAATTAAACTAGTAATACCAACCAGTTAACTGTAAATTCATTACAGTCTGTTCACCATTCATGTGTGGTCAGCTGAAGTAGTTGAACTAGTTAATCTGTAGACCAGATGTGGTTTCAGCTTCTGAAGTTGGGTCAGTGTATTTGGGATGATTATTTACATCATCATTTGTATAAACTGGCCTGATGTTGACCACTGAGGACAAACTCTTTTGGCTTCTTTGGATCTGATTTCCTCATACCCTTTTCCTTTGGAATACCAGGGGTAACAAACACAAAAATACATTTAAATTGTTTCGTTTTGTTTTGTTGTTGTTTTTAAATCCTATAAATGAGTTTTATAAGAGCTTGACATTTTTCAGGACCTTTGCGTCCCCTGTTTATTTCAAACTTTGGTTTGTTCTTGTGTTCACAGGTAGACCAACTACAGCTGCCACATTACGCCTCAATGATCCCCGCCTCCTCCTCCTCCTCCTCCTCATCATCATCATCATCATCATCATTCCCCCCTCCACCTCCGGTTGCTCCCACACCCAGCATCCCAACCCTCCGCAGGGTTTCTTCCAGGAAGCGCGTCGACCAGTCGGATGCTTTGCTGGAATGCCTGGAAGAGAGAGAATCCTGTCTGTCCATTTCTGAGAGTGAGAGGGAGGCAGAGAGACGCGGAGAGAGGGGGAGGCGCTGGGGGAGTTGGGAGAAGAAGAGGAGGGGTGGCGGCGGTTGGAGAGAGGAGCAGACATGGCTTCTAAAGAGATCACTGCCTCTGGTTTCGTCTGTGTGAACAAGGATATCACAGGTGGGTCCAGACTGCCGCTCGTCTGCGCTGCTCCCGGTGGTTCCCACGCGTGCGGCCGTTCTCGGGATGCTTTATCTCCGCGCGGCTGTGGGAGGATGCCGCCGAGCAGACGCATTGGCTGCTTCTCCTGAGCTACACCTTCGTGTTTTGTCCTGGAGCTTTCCGGGGCGGCTGTTTCACTCCTCAGCGCACGTGAACCCAGTTCGTGTGCAGATGAATTATTTACAAGACATATCAAACCTTGCTTTAAGTCAGTCCATCGGGGAGGATCAGGAGATTTTAAATAAATTAATTAATAAATAAGGGAGAATAACCCCAGTCTTAGGCCATACAGAGAGAAAAGGGGGCGTTGTGGAAATAATGGTGTGTACTCGTGGGTCTGATAGCGTTTTTTTTTTTTTTGTTGTTGTTTTTTTTAATCTCCACTGCACGTTCTGACTCACAGTGTGTTTTTTCTTCTAATCATGAACGTTTTTGTATCTCAGTGTTTTTCTGCAGCTCAAATTGCCCAAGCATTGTTGTGATTACATGCGTGCGTGTGTGCAAAAGTGTAGTGAAGAGGACCTGATAAAGCAGATGTTCCCAATCTCTTCTCTTTGCCAGCTAAAATGCACGAGCTAGACAAACATGGAACCATAGAATGCTGAACCCCCCCCCAACAGCAACAGCTTACACATGTCAAAGTCACAGCACCGCCTGGGATCCAATGTCGCACGCACAGTCTGCACACATGCTCGGAGTAGCAGGGACGCTGCTGCTGTGTTAATTACTCCTAATGGCTCTATTAGGCGCTGTGTGATGTTAATCCAGTGGAATCCCTGCCTCTCCTTTCAGTCACCTGGCGCGCTGCATCGCCTCCTGCAGCCCTGCCTGCGCGCACTGTCAGGAGGAGCGCGGTGGCCTGCACAAGGTCATCTGCAAGAGGCTTAAGTTACATTTCTTCTGTTGAAGATCCTATACTGTCTGACTCTGACTCCTCTATAAAATGCTTTTTGCTAGTGTCTTAAGATTTTTTATCTGCATGTATGAGCATTCTTTTCATGCAAAGTTTATGAGACTCAGAGCTTAGTCTGAAGCATGCAAAAGTTGAGAGATAAATGCAGGTCAATATTTCCCATTGAAATTTTGTGGAGCGTAAAAGAACTACAATAAAGACATACATTACTTTTCTTCTCAAATACTATGCAACTGAACATATGGATGGTGCCTCCATAAAAGGATAAGGTTCCTTATGTGGCCAGCCTTCAACTCCAGACCTAAATCTCAGTGCCTTTAGTATCGATTTCCTCATAAACCTGTCAGTTGGGATGCTGAGTAGTCACAGTAATTGAGACGCTGAATGATGTAATTCCTTCCAGCAACTGTATGCTCTTCTGATAGCGTTGCACTGCCGTGTGTACTCACCACCCAGTAGCAGGCAGGTTGTGTGTTGTATACGAATCAAGGGTCACAGCACAGACAGTGATGCTGTTTGACAGGAACAGTTCTCAGTGAATCACAGACAGTCACTCTCAGAAGTGTCATATTGGCCCTGCGAGGAAGAAAACGTTTTGTTTTACTGCAACATATAGTGAGAGCTTTGCTGCGAAGTTACATGTCCCAATAAGTCAGTAAATCATCCATTAAATCTCTGTTTTAGAGCTCAATCACAAGCCCTGTCCATCTTTTTTGCAGTATGATGTAACTATCTGCTGAATTAAAAGGGCCTGTAAAGTATTTATAATCACTCCGTTGGTTGGGCTCTTCAATAATCTGAAATGCCCTTACAAATACATTCAAATGTCAAACTTGATTTAACCCTCAGCTGAACATGTGGACTCAGATCTGTCTTGTTGTTTTCCTGCCCATTTTGAGTTATATAGAGGGTTTATCTTGAAGTAACATATTTTTTTCCTCATATATTTTAACACTATTGGCCATGTATGCTGACATGTTTTAGATATCTGAATTCTTTTGTTTGTTTTCTAGTGTCTCTCTAGGCAACATGTGCTGAGAAAAGAGGTTCTACAAATAATCCTGCACTGTGAACAAAATGTCTCATTTCCTGTTAACATTAAATGAATGTCTGTTTTATATTATTGAAATGACTTTCAACAAAAACACATTGTACCTTTGCTATTTCCATTTAATGTATCGACACAAGCATGGTTTGTTTCATGATGAGTTACTTTGGAAAGATGTGAACGTGGAAAATTGCAACCAATTGCTAAGAAATGTTAAATTATTCATTTATATAACTTAGTAAAAATTTAAACATAAATGAATATGATTTTAATAATATATGTATTGACACGTTTGTTATTTTTATCCACAGAAAGCATCAGGAAGATTATTGAAAAATCATCAATAAAGTTTGTTTGTGGCATCAAGCTTGATACCAAAAACGGCAAAACGGAGGACAGAATTCTGGTAAGTTACTTCTATTTCTTTACTGGTGGCTGTGCTGTCTTAATGGGGTTGTGTTTTTACTCAGTTTCCTATGACGAACACCATAATCCTGCTACGCACAGCCCAGTGCATGCATCATACATCTCCAACATGTTTGATGTTCAGTTCTGCTGCAGTCTTGCTGGATAACTTCTTCAGCAAAAGAAGGAGAACCTCGTGCTTTAACAGCGAGAGTGAACGTCTTGCCTCTACAGTCACTTTGTAATTGCATTGCAAATAGAAGCCTTCGTCTGTAACTGCCATCGGCGGCCTGACAGGATGAATATTGGATAGACAGAATCTGTTAGAGGGCCTACGGATTCCTCTGTGACTGTGAGCCACAGAGTTGAAGTGGTGGGGGGGCTGGACAGTCTTTGATTCTGGGGGGCTTTCATCACAGAATCTGGGGCAGAGATGTAAAATGCCCATGTGAGTGAATGAAGCTCTGCCAGCAATCTAGAAAAAAAAAAAATCAGGGATCTGGGGCCAGCAGCATTTACACTTTTACACTGTGTTAGACTGAAACTTAGTCTGGACCCTCGATGAATCCCAGTGTTGGAAAAACATTACTCTTATGCTGCAATCTTATATGCAGAAAAGCACACTCCTCCTTCATGTTGCAGCTCATTCACATGGGTCATACACACAGACACACATGTAGGCTATACACATACACGCACACATACACACATTATAGATCAGCTTTACTTGTTGGAGCACTCTTTAAATTCATGTCTATACAAGCCTGATATGCAACTTTATGATGAAAATATAGTAAAAATCTGTGGCGTTATTCTACAGTTTAGTGGATCAGAGACTTCTGTTGCATCCTCTGCAGTCCCTCAATGAGCAAATGAGCTTTCTTCTTGGCAGAGCAGTGCTTTACTCAATGGATGCTTTATTGGTACTTCATGTGGTACAGCTCGACAGTTAGGACAGTTTCTGCTGCTGCAGCCTTTGATATTCAGACGCTTTGATAGTTCTATCTGCCAGAAATATCTTTTCCATAATCTCTTTCCAGTCCATGTCTCATTTACTGCTTCCTCTCAAAAGCTGAACTCAAAAGCCAAGGGGCGTCTCTCTCTCTCTCCGTCTGTCTGTCTCTCCCCTGCTGGGTGCACTGAGAGGACAGAAAAAGATCAGTGTTTTATCAGACACATTCGGCTGAAATGTGTTACGGTTTTGTGTTCATGTTTCATGAAAATTTCAGGGTTGGAAGTGAGATGTTGGGTGAGTTTTTGTTGATCTGAAGACTCTGCTCTGTCACCGCAGGTTACGAGGATTTATCTTGATTATTTCCTGCAGAAGCTTCACCTGAACTGTCAAACAAAGCAAGACTCCCATATCAGTCCTGTAGCACTGCTGCTGCATAATTATATGCAACAAGCATGAAGCATGAAGCATGCACGGCCTCTCTTTGATGTGAAATACCTAGTTAAGCATTTTTCTCCCCTCCTGCATCAGCATTATTTACTTGTTTACTTGCCGTCTTAACTATCAGCCAGACTCATCACCTTAATGTGATAGAATCTGCTCTTTCTAATGAACTCTTTCAGGGGGTCTTTGAAGTAAAGCCTGTCCTGTTCCTCCATCTCCATCATTTTTTGCTGTAAAGGTGTAGAAGAGGCTGTAAATACGTACTTCAGACAGACATGTGTCAAGCTGCTTTTTCCAGAAACATGAGAGCAGAGTGGGAGAGCAGTAATTAAATTACTGCTTTTCACTTGGGAGAGAGAAACGCATGGGATCATTTGGGATGGGGAGGGTGGTTTGGGGATGTTTTTGTCCTCAGGGGGTGTTTTAGAGGAGTCATCTGAGAGAATGGAGTAAATAATTGGGAGTGACGGAGCAGAAGAGGAGAAGAGAAAGAGCACAGAGCAGTACTCAGAGGTTGGTGGAGGGCAGCAAAATGCCAAAGAATCACTACACTTTGTTTGCCTTGATGGAGAGAGACACAGACTTTTTTAAGGGTTTGTTTGCCAAACAAGAAATCGCTGCTCACTCAGAAGAATCAGGGGCAGAACCATATAGGTTTTTCCAGGTGCTGCATTACATAAATGTTTCCGTACCGGAAATAAATTGGCACAGACAGACGAGTGCTGCAATCGCTTCTTCAGATAGAAATACATAAATGATCTGTGGATTTTCATATAAGTTGCTTTTCACATGCTTTCAACTTTGCTTTGACTAAAAATGATCTCACACTGCCCGGAACACATGTTAAATTAGCATGGATAATGCAGAAAAAACGTGGTCTGGCCCAGCATGAGCATAATTACTGTGTCAAGCACAGATGCACTGGCTTGAATGATGCTGAATTCTGTTGTTTTTTTGTTTTCATTTTTGTTTTGTTTTTTCACTGAAATTGTCCCTTTAAGGTCTGTCATCAAAGCCCTGGGAGAAGCTAAATGGACAGAAGTGACTGCTTATTTTATCCCACTGCCGCGTTGTTTCAAAATATATGTGTAATGTAATGTTAAAGAAGTTTCATGTTGGAGTTGTAACCCATAGCTGTTTCCCAGCCTGTATTTTTAGGATGGTGATCTATTAATGCTCAATTATATGTCTCTGACATAGTAAGCTTTTAGCTCGATCAATACACGAGAATCCCTGCTCATCAATAACATGTAAACTCCACAGACTATTTTCTTCCCATGGGAAACACTGATGTGCTGTGACCTTTTCAACAACCTGGATTCAATTTACTTCATTTCCCTTTTTTTAAAATGTAACTTATTTATTTTATTTTTATCTTTTAGGTCCTTGCAACATGGCGTCTCTATTTCCTTGCTCCAAAGACCCCAGCTAAGGTATTCCTCCCAAGTGAATCTATGTATCTATGAGTCCTTTCTTTTCTGACTGCAGCCTTAAATGTTTTACTTTGTCAACTTTATCTTGAATAACAGGTAGAAACCACATTCAACTTCTTGGAGATTCGAGCTTTGAATTCTCACCCTGAGCACCAGGTGATTTTCCATGTAATTCTCCGCTCTCCTCCACCATCTGCTCTGTTCTGTTGTATAACAGCGATGTTACACCAATATGGCCTTCAAGGCAAGAAAGCAAGAATGTCAATACAACCGCAGTGACAGTTTCTGCTCTGATATTAAAGGAGAGATATGGAAAAAAACAGAATAAAGAGATATATGTTTATATTTAAAAAAAAAAGAGATAATGCAACCCTGTTATGTAGTTTAATAGGGAATAGGGTACAGGAACAGGGCACTGTGATTTCAGAGACTCAGATCAGAGTAAAATAATCTAGTTTTCCTTTTTTTTTCTTCTCCACCTGATTTCTCATCTTTCTGTATTTGATGCACATCTGAAGTAGCTACTTAAAAGCTATAACACAAACTTCAAAAGAGGCACAAAAAAGGGGTGAGGTAAAGAGGTAGAGCTCAGTAAAGATGCTTACTATTTTTAATAGATGCTATGAATATAAATGAAAAGACATGGTTGAAAAGGACAAGTTTGTAGTACACAGAAATAGTTGAACACTTGACCATTATACTCACTGGGACGTTAATGTTGTTTTCAGATACATATATCTTAATTTGAGGTTGTCCTCCTTTTGGAGTTATAATAGGTCAAAATCTTCCTGGAAGACCATCTACAAGATTTTGGACTGTTTCTGTGTGAATTTGGGTCTATTCATTCTGTAGAGCATTTATGAAGTCAGGTGTTAGATGAGAAGTTCTGGCTCGCAATCTCCATCCCAGTTCATTCCAAAGGTGCCCAGTAAAGTTGAGGTCAAGGTCCACACCTAACTCATTAATCCATGTCTTTATGGCTCGTGACTTGTGTACTGGGGGAATCATGATGGAATAGAAAAAGAACTTCCCCGAACTTGTGGTTCATGTGGTCTTCTGGTCAGTGGCTGAGTTGATGTTGTTCCTAAATCATCTCAGCCACTGACCAGAAGAAGAAATTTCATGAACTGTCTTCGTGCAGAGGTGGCATCACAGCAGCATTCTTGAGGTCCCTGCAGCATTGAGCACCCTTTGCAACAGGAATCACCTGAATTCAATAATTAATACTTGTGGCCAAATACGTCTGTGCATGAAGTTTATATATATTTGGCAACTTTTGACAACAAGATAAATTGTCTAAAATGTACAAACTGCATATAAACTACTTATACTTTGGGGCTGTGTCCTTGGGTTCAGGCTGTGGACTTGGTTTTATGCATCCAAGTGAGAAAGTTGGTTTGAAGTCCAGCCAGGTACACAGTGTGTTGAACAGTGTGAATTGTTGCATGTAGACAAACATACAATGAAGTGAGGTCTCTAACAGTTAGATGTTACATGCTCTACAGGAGCAGGTTACAGGAAGCTCCAGATTAGTGAAAGCTGAAAGGTGCTGCAGAAAATGATCAAATCACCAGAATGTAGGCCTGAAGATTGCTTTATAAAAAGAAAATCATTGAACTCGAGGGCCTTATTTCCTTAAAAAGTGTTGACATCGTAATTTTCACGCAGTCTCTTACGTTTTCTGTGCAGGTTATCATCGACACTGACAAGTCCAGTTACTCCCTGAGGTTTGAATCACGGGACCATCTCAATCATGTGGTCAGCCACATTAATTTTGCTCTGTCTCGAATATTCAACAATTCCATTTTTGCGTAAGTGTCTTTCAATATCAAATGTGAACAAATCCTTGGAGAATAGTACATTTAATTCAAAGAAATAGAAGCAGGTTTCTTAACAATGTTCTTCGTTTCTTTTATGTTGGCAGCCCATCCATCTGTCACTCAGACAGTGACCTTTCAGAGGGCAGCAGGAAGTATTCTCCCAGCTCAGAAACTTCAGTGGAAACACAGAGGGCCTGTGGTAAAAGAGACTTTTATCATCAAACACAGAAAATTGCACACAAACACACATGTGCACTCACATACACAGTAAGTGAACTCTACTTGGCAGACTCAAGAGGAAGTTGGCACACAAACTTCACGAATGGTTTCCCAGATGTTCCGTTTAGAGCTCACACACAATTAAAATATTGATAATTTGGACAAATGTTTAGTGCACATCTTCCTCCTTTTTCCCTGCTTTTATAGCTGAAGGAAGCAGCTGTTCACATCATCTCACATTCCTTTTTTTCCTCTTGTGCTTCTTTTGTTTTTCCTCCCGCCTGCCTCTCTCAGGAGGCTTCTCAGAGACCTATGCCGCTCTGTGTGACTATAATGGCATCAGCTGCAAGGAGGAAGTGCAGTGGGTAAGAGCTGTGGGACTGTGTCTGTGCCACTGTGAGTGCTTTTAGTGCCATATCGCACTGTGCACAAAATGAGCGGCCTTACACTGCAGCAAACAGGCTCATGGGTAATTTTGCTCCTAGGACGTGGACACCATCTATCATTCCCAAGACAACCGAGAGTTTAACTTACTCGACTTCAGCCACCTGGAAAGCAGGTGAGGGGGGACAGATGGTCAAACATTATTATGCCCAAAAGATGGCGCCTCATTAACTTAATTCTCATGTTTTCTCAGAGATTTGGCGGTGATTGTGGCGTCTATGGCCTACAACACGTGGTTCACGAAACTGTACTGCAAAGATCTTCGCATCGTAAGCATAAAACACCCCTTTTGCACGTTGCTCTGTTTCTGATCAGTCATTGGATGATTCTTAAATGCGTAGTTTGGTTTCCAACAGGGATCTGAAGTCACTGAGCAGGTCCTGCACACTGTCAGTAAATCCTCCTGCCTGGAAGAACTCACTCTGGAGAACGCCGGCTTGAAATCGTGAGTTTGAATACTTCAGAACTTTGTGGTCATCAGCATTGGCTTCTTAAGATTCACTGATTTAAAGGGGAGATATAATACAAATGCCTTTTTCTTTTCTTAAGAGCATATATCTAGGTGTCTAAAATGGGTAAGAGAAATCAAAAACTCTGACATGTCATAATTCCTGTCACTTTTTTAGGTCTGAAAAGATGTCTCTCAGCAAGCTGTTGAAATTGTGGGACACTGTGTCATCACAGTAAATTTATCAAGTTTCCACATGTTTATCTTCACTAAGCTTCCCATCATTCTGCATTTTCTGTCCTTTCGTAAGCGGTTAGGGCAAAGACACCAATTTCAAAAAAAGCACATCTTGTTGGCTTGGAATTCAGCATCTGAAACTAAAACTTAAAAGTGACCGCTTTGACTAGAAATGGTTGAAAAGGGATCTTTTGTTGTTATACACCTGTGGTATTTCATTCAGACCTCAAGGAATACTATCAAATTTTCAAAAGTGGGACCTAATAGGTATTATTTAACAGAAGTTTAGGGAACAGAAGAGTCAAAAAATATGTGGATTTGTCAGCCAGAGCACATCTGGCATTCAGCATTCAAAATGTTGCTTTAAATGTCTAAGAAGGGGATGCTCAGTCCTGAAACACCTCCCAGTGACACAACACATGAATGCTAGTTAGCATGAGTGGCTTTTACTTGCTTGTTGGACATGTTTGTGTTTTGGATTGTAAGTCAAACAAAGGATATTGATTCCCAAAGGTTTCGATATGCATTTTTAGATAAAATATCAGACCACCCTGCTGAATGGAGGGAATTGTCAGAATAATATTTAAGAAAGAAAATGATAACTGTAGTTTTAATTTGCCCGTCTGTGCGTACAGGGATTTCCCACAGAAGATGTCAGCTGCTCTTTCGGAGAACCCTGCTTCGGTCATTCACTCGCTCAACCTGGCCCACAACTCACTGGACAACCAAGGTAACAGGAAGCATCATCAAATTCATCTCATATGCTGAAGCTGCTTTGTGTTTAATAAAATTAACAATCCACAGAAACAGAACAAGTTCTGGGGTCTTTTTCTGCTCTATTTCAAAATAGTTTGTGAATATAGTTACATGATAACTATATCATGTTGATTATATATTTAAAAATGTTCTTTTACCACCACAATTAAACAGGAAAAACACTTTAAACTCTAAACCATAATTCATTTCAAAAGCTCATACATCTCCAATGATATGTGTTTACCAAAGTGCTACGGTTCATTTAAACGCCTTGAGTATGGAAGTGGACGAAAAAAATAGCACGAAACGTTTTGCTGTTTTTTGTTTGCTTGTTGCTATTAATGATGTTATGTTTGTTACATGTTGCAGGTGTGTCCAACCTAATCCAGCAGTTGTGTCGCCTCAGTAAGGGCCTTCGCCTCCTCAACCTGTCCAAGACCTCACTCACCTCCAAGGGTTTGTGCCTTTCTGGTTCTTTCCTAGCTTTACTTTCATCTACAAGCTGAAACAGTGCTAAGAAGAGTGTGGGTACAGGCTGCAGGCTTGTCTTTCATGCAGCGCATTTTCTCACCGGAGACCGTAGAAAAAGCAGGTCCACCTGCAGCTCTCGCAACAGCTTAGCTTATGCTTGATGTAAAACTTCCCGCGTTGCAGAGAATTCTCCCCATGAAAACACTGTCTCATGTTTTTGCTGTGCACACACTCCATATTGACTTATGATGCCTCATGCTGCCTCCTGTTGCCCTCTAATCTTACTTTTCACCCAGTGGAGAGTTTAAACCTTACTTAGAATTGCACTTCCTTCCATAACATTAACTGATGCCTGCTGCTACAACATCTGTATGAATATTATAAGAACTTGTGATCCTTTAAGAGTTCTCCTTGATTTTTAACATTCTACACTCTTTCTCCTGTCTTTTTTTTCGTCCATCTGCAACCTTCTGTCTCTGTCTCTTTCTCTCAGGAGTGGTTTCTCTTTCCCAAGCTCTGTGCTCCAGCGATGAATACTCCAACTCCCTCCTGCACCTGGACCTGAGCAAGAACCCAGGGGTGCTCTCAGGGGACGATGCCTCGGTCAGACAGCACAATCCATCTGGAAAACAAAATACACACTCTGCTCCATTTACAGTCTTTTCCAGCCTAATGTGATGCCTTTGCTTGTCTGGCTTTCTGTGTGCAGAACTTGCATCTCTTCTTGTCTCAACCCAACTGCCTGGTTCACTTGGATCTGTCAGGGACAGATTGCTCTGTTGACTCTGTGAGTGTGAATGATTGGTTGTGATCAAGTGTTTCAGGAAATATGTTTCTCTCTGTGCACTTCTCAGTCCAGATTAACCTTTTCCACCCTGTGTCTTATGCAGCTATTTGGGGCTCTTCTGAGGGGCTGTTGTGCTGATCTTTCCTTTCTGAATCTTTCCAAAAATACCTTCTCCCACAGGTTAGTCATATGTTTAAGATTCCCTGAACAATAAAAGGAGCTCCAGATCCAAATCTGGTAACATACATCATGTTTTCACCTTGAAGGATTCATCTTTTCTCTCACATCATCCATTCAGCCTTCATTTCCTTCAGATGCTTTTTGGTTTAGGTTCCTCATCTCTTGCTTAATGGGACATTAGGAATGAGCTTCGTAGGAACCACTGGAACATAGTGTTTCCTGTCTGTGGATGCGTCTGCTGCCGCTTAAACCCAGAACTATCTTGGCGCTGTCTGCATTGATAAGACTCATGAATATTTAAACAGTGTCACCTATCATTTGACCCCACTCGCACTCCCTTTTTGCGCCGAACTTGTATTTCTCATTCCATGTCAGTACTCCCAGTGCTGCACTCATGTTTAACCAGCATGTCAGCAATTTGGCTTCATCTCATGTGTGTGTCTAGCCTCATCTCATCCCCTCCTCTCACATCTACATAAATCATCTTTGATCCTCTTTTTTTTTTTTTCAAACAGGAAAGTAAAGGATACATTGCCGTTGTTCCGTCAGTTCTTCAGCTCAGCTTTCAGTCTCACTCACGTCAGCTTGGCCTCCATGAAGCTGCCTGCTGATGTTCTGAGGTACCTGCCATGTCCGCTCTTGTTTTCCTACCCAGATCTGCTCTCTTTTTATGTTAACACCACTGCAGTGGAAAAAGAAAGGAAACACATGGATATGCTTTGTTCTGCTAACAGTCTTTTTACAGACAATGGACATATTAGTAGGTGCCCTTCCTTGAGAGAAGTTTTTTTTTTAAGAAACAATCCATAATTATCACTGAAACAATGAAACTGACAAAAGTTAAAGGCATTCATATTATTTGTTCCATGTTTAACATAATTCCAACTTTATTCTTGGACTTTGTGATTCAACTGAATGAAAAAATTTATTTTAATTTGATTACTTTTCAGGACGAATGATCCTTTTTTTTTCATGAGCTATTAGAGTGCCAACATATGTCCATGTCTGTATTTCTCCTTTCGGTTCTTTGTGAATAGCTTCTCTTCTTTCGGTGCCCACAGGGCTCTCCTGACAGGGTTAACCTCCAATCCTCATATCAATGATCTTCACCTGGACATCAGCGGTTGTGAGGTAAGAACTCAATTTTAAAACCTAGAGTGGATTCCAAATCCGTGTCTAAACAGGAGGATGAGCTTCAGAAGTACATTTTCAGGTCACCGCAGGATGAGTCAAGCTAGCGCTAGAGGTTGCTGTGTTGTGCTCAGAGTCAAAAAAAGAAAAAATCAAACAAAAAAACATATCAGTAAAAGTGTAGAAACAAATATAAAATGTGAGCCTTCATGTTGCCACTACAGCTAGAGATGAAAGAGATGAAAGTGTCTGTTGAACCAATTGCAGATGAGATTGACGACTCCAAATGAGTTCAAGCTTGAGGGATAGTTTAAATTATTTCTCCTAAGTGAGTGAAATTTCAGTGCATACAGTACGTGTCCACATTCTGTTTAACAGCAGCCTGAAAAGGAGCTTAGCTGAATTTAACCCACTGGCTAGTTACAATCAATATTCTCTCAGTGACAAATAAGGCGAGATGATGA
Organism: Arrhamphus sclerolepis; assembly: GCA_037176975.1. Classification (NCBI taxonomy): domain Eukaryota; kingdom Metazoa; phylum Chordata; class Actinopteri; order Beloniformes; family Hemiramphidae; genus Arrhamphus; species Arrhamphus sclerolepis. The sequence continues at coordinate 1,454,415 of JBAMYA010000019.1, read as the reverse complement.
GAAGCTAAAACCTAAGCTTCCGCTATGAGAACAAGAATATTAGACAATATTCCTGTTTTCTGAATATTAGACTATAGACCAGAGACATGATTATGGTCTTTATGCTGGTTGGAACTGATACTCAACGTCTGCTGAATCAGCACAGCAAGCGCTTCGTACCTACATATGTAACCATAAGTATATTTGCGTTTAAACTTTCCAACGAGATACGGCTCTAATTTCAACTGTGAAAATACCGAATTTTCTTTTTTTACAAGATCAAAGTTAAATGGGCAAACAAGACTTTTAAATGTCCAAACGACTCTACAGGTCTCAAAATGTTTGCAGTGACATAAAAAGACAACCATAAATTTGCCCCACTGACGAAAAATAGAACAATTCCCCACCGGCTAAAACAAAAATAACTGTGATTCATGTCTGTGAATATGCTGCTTTTCCCTTGTTTCTCCTCAGCTACGATCTGCAGGAGCTGCTGTAATCCAGGAACTCTTCCCCAGAGTGTCCTCCATCGCTACTCTAGACATCTCTGACAACGGTACCAGGACATACCGCAACACATATCCCACTGTGACCTTGACTTCCAGTTTGGTTGTAGGAATGAGTTGAGGGGGCTGCTAATGAGTCATGCCCTGCTTATGCATGTGTGTGCGCGTGTGTGTTGACAGGTCTTGATGCAGACTTGCTCACAGTACTTCCTGCCCTCGCGAGGCACCCCTCCCTGAAACACCTTCATGTGGGCAAGAACTTCAACATCAAAAACAGGTGCTGCCAGCGCTCCATGTCACGCTGTACTGCAGTTATTTATGGGTGTACTGTGTGAGTGCATATGTATTCGTGTCTGCAGGGTTCTGGATGAAGTCTTGCAGAAGCTGGTTCAACTCATACAGGAGGAGGAATGTGTGAGTGATAAAAAAAAGAAAAGCCTGGCTCATAAAAACACACTTCAAAGGTCACATATTATGCTTTTCCTGACTTTCAAAGGTTCAGCCTTGTCTTAAACTGTAATGTACAAAGTTTTCAGGCTGTCTGTCTGGCAGTAATGTGTTTGATTGGTTTAAGAAGGTAATGAATAACAGCAGAGTGAGCGGGGAGCAGAGAAATGAAGGAAGAACAGGCTGCTCACAGGTGCACACTGAAAGTAGAAGATTTAGTATAGATTTAATATAACAGACCCAGGGAGTTTTTGAGTCATGATAAAGATAAAATGACTATTGTGATTGTAGATCAATATGCATAAGGATCAAAATTGAACTATATGGGACCTTTTAAAATACTGATAATGTACTGACACGTTAAAATGTTTATAACCTCTCATTCAGAGGTTTTGTAAATCAGGATGGTCAAACGTTATTTGGTCCCTATGAAGTCTACAAATGTGATAAATACAACCTCTGATGAACGATATGTGGCATTCTACACTGTCTCAATATTTACTAAAAATAAAACAACACAAAATGCAGAAATGAAGAATGAAAAATGAAGTATCCCCCAAGGCGCAACAGCTGTTGACACATAAAATCTGACTGATTTTGAATATGACAGTAGCACTTTAGATAACCTTTTTCATTTCTTATTTAAAAAAAAAAACAGTTTCAGTGAAAGGATCATGTTATTTTACATTTGAAATCACACTCCTAATTCATGAACATATAATTTTTTCATCATGTTTCACTTTAGACGTGTCCCCATGATAAATTATTACTCTTCTGTTAACATTGAGGACACAGTTTTTCAGTTTTTCAGTACTCACACATACTTTAAATAATTCATGCCACTGGCATGTAAAGTCATGCTGGGAAGCTATCACAACACTGTGGAGTGAATTTCACCACTGCTCTTCTCCCTCTGCCGTTTTAATGTTTGGTGTCTTTTTTTTTTTTTTAAACACAGGTGAATTATTTAAACTTACATGGTTCCTTTTTTCATTTTTATTTTATTTTATTTGACCCCCTCTTCTCCAGGCCCTGCAGTCTCTCTTTCTGTCTGACTCTCGGCTGCGCTCTCGTGGCACGGTGCTGGTCAACGCTCTGGGCAGCAACACCTGTCTGAGAAAAGTGGACCTCAGTGGGAACAACATGGACGACATCGGAGCCAAGATGCTCAGCAAAGCCCTGCAAATCAACACTACGCTCAGGTGAAGTAAAGAGCTGAAAGAATACAGTTATTTCTGTGTTTTTACAGTATTTGCATGCTGTGTATTTATAGAATGTGGGACTTACAACCTTGCCCTGCAGGAGTGTGACATGGGATCGCAACAACACCTCTGCAGCAGGATTTCTGGATGTGGCCCGAGCCCTGGAACAGTAAGAGCTTTGTAACATCTTTTTTTTTTTTATGTATGTGTGTTGCAGTCTGCTGTATAAATAAAAGCTTACCTTATCATCTATGTCTTCTGTAAGAGCGCCTTTTAATTAACCATATTACTTTCTTTTTCAGAACATTTAATTTCATTGAAAGTTGAAACACGAGTGAAGTAAACTGTTGCCGTCCATTTTGCTATCTTCAGTGGTCCAGGCTTGCAGTAGTTTCAGGCTACAGATGACATGGTTGCACAGATCAAAGTCTTAACTGCTTCTTGCGCTGGGGGAGAAATCTTCTAACAGGAGAAACATTTTTGGGGTGTTCTCTGTCTGATGGGGGAGTTATACTTTACTAAGCCTGAAATCTTAACTCACTTTAATTTCTCTTTTAAATCCAATGCATGCTCCTTCACTAATTTAATCCCTCCTTCCTCTTCTGCTCTGTCCTCTCAGTAATTTCACCTTGCAGTATATGCCTCTGCCTCTGAGTGACATCAGCCAGGCGTACCGCAGCGCCCCTGAGAGGACAGAGCAGGCTCTGACCAAGGTTAGTAACACCGTTACCATTAGTCTGGGACATTTAACGTTTTTATGGCAATATGTATTATGGTGAAAATAATTGGTTCTTTGCTCAAGAGCAGGCTGTCAAATTCTATTTCAGCCTGGGCCTCATCATCAACAGGTTTACCATTAAAGGGTACTTCCTGGTTCCTAGACTCGGTTGTAAAATAATAACAAAAAACTTTTTTTTGTAAATAATAATAATAAAAGTAAATTTTGTTGTAAATTGATGAATATAGCATCCTTTTTTCGCAAAATCAAAAATTGTATAACATTGAGACTTGTTTTAATTTTTCTCTTATAAAATCTAAGATTAAAAAGAAAAAAATATATTTTGGTTTCAAAAACCGAGACTTTTTAGTGTACAGTCAAATATCATTAAAAAGTGACTATTTGAAAATTTAAATTTTTTAAATTTAAAATTGTATTTTTTATGGGACAGTTTCAACATTTTGACATAAACTACAAGAGTTGTAAAATTGCAAATTTTGTACTATTTCAACTTTTTGTCCTAAAATCTAATTCTTTTATTTTTAAAAATAGTTTACTAAAACTAAAAAAAGCTAACTTTACATTTCATGAGTTTTTGACAAAAATTAGCATTTTTTACAGCCTTTTTTGACATGAACCAGCTTCTCAGCAGTCTCCTGGCTGCTTTCCTCACGTCAGTTATTCCACTTTTTGATGTCAGTACTGAATCAAACTCACAGCTACACTGAAATATCCTCAGAAATGTTCTTGTCATAAGTATATGATTGTCTTTGCACACTTTTACGGGCTGGATAAAATGGAGTGACAGGCTAAATCTGAGCACATTTGACACATGTGCTTAAGAGAATACACCTGGGTTCCTCAGCTGACATAACACAACCTTGTCACTTTGTTTAGCACCACTTAAGTGTTAAAATCTGCCATACAGTGACACATTAAGGCTTGCAGGGTCTGTGACATCTCAGTACACTTATTCAGTTTCATAGTGTTTATGCACGTCCAGCTGCACATCACGTTTTATGTGCTGTACTGCAGGTAGAAAGTGTGAAGCTGTAACTCCTGTTTCAAAAAAAGGCAGATCCAGCTGAAGAGAAGGGCGGAGTTAAGACAGGTTGATGATTCAAACGCATAAAACTAAAATTGGGGTGTAAAACACAAAGCTTTTCTTCTGCATCCCTGTGCTCAGGAAAACTACGGAACCACTGAGGGGTCATCATGAGAAATATTTTATAATGAATCACAAAATACGTGCTCGATTTGTGAAAACGTTCTGTCGTATATAAGATGCTCTTATTGCTCTAAAATGCAGTGTAATAGCCCTTTAATCTTCTCGAGAATCTTAAGCGATGAATCAGAACCTAACTTCAGTGTCGTCAAAAACACTTAGTGTTGTCTGCCATGCCAGCCTAGGAAGAGTGAATATCATGGGAGCACGATTTATCTGAAAACAGAGAACTATTACCCAAAATAAGCACTCAATTAAGTAAATCGAGAACACTTTTTTTTTTGTTTTCTTTTTAAAGAAGCTCAAGATTTTGCAAAATGAGTCCACGATTTAGGAAAACGAGTGTACGATCTTACAAAATGAGGGAACGTTTTACTTAAACAAGCGAACAATTTAGTAAAACAAGAGAATGTTTTCCCAAATCTAAATAGTGATTCATTATAAAATATTTCTCATCATGACCCTTCAGGGGTTCCGTAGGAAACATTGTCAATGACGAAATCTCTGTTTTTCAACAAAAGGTCTTTATTTTGAGTCCTTAAGTTATAAATCTTGCATTTACATTTGAATTATTGATTCATCAAGTAAAAGGAGATTGTCTAAGACTGTTAACAATGAGACTGTGATAAAATGCAGCCTTTATGTGACTGTATGTGATTTTTATCTGTTGGTCAAAAGCCAGACATCCCAATTTTGTTTCATAAAAGAGGCATTTTATAATAAATTCTGCTGCTAAAGAAATCAGCATAGTTCCTCGCAGACTGCTGAAATTGTTATCTTATCACATCCTTCATGACAACGAGATTGCAGCCAAAAGAAAAAAAAACAGTTTTCTGCAAAACTGACAACTCTTTATATCAAGTGCAAATGCCTTTTGTTATTAAGAACTTCTTAATATCCGCTGTCCATGGTCCTGAATACATTTGAAACCCTAATATTTTGATCAACCATTCACTTGTTTTGCAAGAAGATAAGAGAAATTAAACATCAGGCTTATACCAGGAAGTAGTTAAGAAAAACTTAAGATATTATAAATGCTGTTGAGAGTCAAAAGCTTAAAAAGGCTTGTCGAAAAGATTTTTGACTTTCTAATACTGTATGCCTAAAGGAGGCATACAGTATTATGAAAATATTACTTTTTCTGTGCTTGAGATAATATATTTAGGTGGTTGAAATCATCTTCAAAACAACATTGTAACACTCACTTTGTTGGAGGAGCCTAGATAATCTTAAAAAAAAGACTCCTGTGGATATAAAGACGTTTAGCTGTGTGCAACATGTTTGCATCTTTCACTCAGTGAGCCATTCAGATCTAGAGGGTATTGTGACATCACAGATCATTGTTATTCAGCCTCCTCATCTTTATCACCACCAAAGTTCTCTTCATTACGGCACTTGTGTACCTTGGAAGTGGGCAGCTCAAAGCTTGAGCACCAGTTTAAAAGAGGCACATGCCACAGAACAGGGGGCTGCAATCGGGGGATGGAGGGGTTTAACTTGACTTCCCTCCTTATAAACAGCTGCTATAAGCAAAGCAGTAAAGACATTGTTAAAACTTAACTCTGCATTATGTTGACTGTGACATGCCACTGACATTTCGTTAAGATCTCAGGAAATTGTCTCTACTTTTGAAAATGAATCAGATAATGCTTTTGTGTACCGGGGCCCAGAAATATAAGATACAAAATGATGCAACGTGTCTCAAATTTGCGCTTATGCCCTGCTCATGATTTCATGGTCACCTTCTACCAATCTGCTGCACAGATCCAGCGGGCTCTTGTGAGGAACAACCAGACCCAGCGCTTCTCTCAGAGACAGGCTTTGAGGCTGCACCAGGGCCTGGTCACCAGCACCGCAGAACAGGTACAAGTCACCCGTGTGCTCTCACCTGTTATGAGAGTTTTGTTTCCTCCTTTAATGCCTGTCTGTTTCCAAGGTGATGGAACGCCTCAGTGTGCGTGTCCAGCAGCAGGTGTGTTTGTTACGACGCGCTGGAGAGATGGAGGAGACTCAAGTAGCTAAACAAGTGCTGAAAGAGGCCAGGAACTCCCGCGCTGTGAGTGATGGGAAGTGTGGAAGCGTTGCATTTGCATTATTGTCACATCAAATTTGAATGATTCCTTGCTCTCTGTTGCTCCAAGCTCTACCCTTCACTGTGTGAGTTGGCCCATGTACTGTCTGTGGACGGACCGGTGCGGCAGAGACTGGACTCTCTGGCTGGTGAACTGGCCAAAGCTGCAGATAAGGAGCTGCAGGTAAATCTAAAATCCTTCTTTCTCAGAGTGATCCTTGACAGATGACAGAGTCACTGATAACTGGCATCCATTGCAGGTGATCGTCGACTCAATGGTGTCCCTCTGCCGGGAGCTTTGTCCTTTATCTTCTTCTGCGGCTGAAAGATTAAGTCCCCCTCTCTCATCTGTCTCTGAGCGCGTGTCCATCCCTCGCTCTGCAATTCGCACTGCCCTCATGGAAAGAGCAGCACAGGACATCCATAGAGCTTTGGAGTAAGAGAAGGATGAAGCAGCATCAAAATTCTGAATTTGATAAGTAGAATATTGATTCACTCTCACTTTTACTAAGCTTCTTCCCACCTGTCTCTCTTTCCTCCAAACTAATCTTCTTCAGAGAAGTAAAGCTGTCTGTTGTTTCCTATCTCACCAACTCCATCGTGGACCAGATCCTGCAAGAGCTCTACGCTACCCATAAGACCTTGGTAAACATTAACGTAAAATGGTGTGAAAGAGACACAGATTGAGTTTACAAGTGGGTGTCAAAAAGTTTAAGGGCTCCATCTGTCTCAGACCCAGCAGGTGTCTCATCTCAAATGTTGGGAGGGGACGTGTGAAGATGGAGCAGCTTGGAAGTTTAACAGACACAGAGACTCTCTGGACATCACAGACGAAGAACTTGGCACCAGCATAGTGAGTGCAGACATGACGATGCATGCGTGTGCAATGTGTGTTTCTCTTTACGTATATCAAGTATCATTGATCATTTATCCTCCCATCATTCTAATAGCTCATTTTTCTTACATGCTATGATTCTGCTCATACAAAATTAATATTGAAAAGCCTGGAGTGATCTCTGCAGGGGGCTTTCTTACTTACTGCTTAGAAATGATTCTCAGACATTGCCTCCAGTGTTTGGTTTGTTTCTGTCAGCCTCACTCTAAAGATTTCAAGCCTGCAGACATTAAATATTATATCACTTTCTTTTGAAAGCTGAGACAGAATTAATGTGACTTTCTCATTTATTCTCCTAATCTCCCTCAACTCATCTTCTGGCCTGATTTCATTTTTACCTTCTAACCCGTCATGGAGAGTTTTATGGAACTGAGATATTAAATATTCGTCCCAAGTCTTAAATTCTATGTCCATAAGTGATTGTATCTCCCCCGCTTGTTTACTACATTGTTAAAGTTGAGTGTCACAACCGATCAACCAGTGGTTCAGCTTTGACAGAACTGGCAGGTATGAGGGCTTTACCTCTGGACGCTAGCATCTGAACATTAAACTGACTTTCCGATCAGCGCAGTTAAAGGTCAAAAGTTTTGAAGGCTTCCAGCTCCTCCATTGTAGACACTTTAACAATGCTTGAATTGATGATGTGATGTCAGTTCTATTATGTCATGGCCTTTAGAGGCTTGCATTGATTGGAGTGATTGAAGAGCACTGAATGTCAGCATTTCGGAATGCTCGTTAAAAAAGAAACAGGACACAATAAATATTTCTTTCTTTTTTAAGAAATATCAACACTTCTGTATTGTATCTTCTTGAAAGCGATATCTATGCATTAACACAATGGAAGTGCATCATTTATGCAAAATAACTTAAAGTACAGCTGTGTATCTACAGAAATGAATAAAAAGTCAGTTGCTTCTGCGAATGAGTCAGGACACCTGATGCCGCAATAGCAAGCAATTTACCTCTTTATCATTGAGATGCTTCCTAAAAAAATCTACCAGTCTCTGTAAAAGACTCAATCAAACCCTGGCAAAAGGTCTCCCAGAATCCTTAAAGACTTCTTTCATTTCTCTGTTGTTTGAGGGCTTTCATGTTCATACAGCTTAGTTTAAGTCACCATGTAGCATCTTGGTGCAGTCAAAAGTCAGCTAAGAATTGGTCAATCCACAACTTTCTACTTTTTTGAGTCATGTATTGGTAGATTATATCGCAATGCTTTGGTCTCTGTGATCTTGCAATAGTCACCTGCAGCTTCAATTTGTGGACAAATGGTCTCACACCTTCCTCCACATACACTGATAAGAATATGAATTCATTGTGAATGATGGAGATTCATTTAAACCCCCATGATTTACTAGTGGCATGAGTCTCTTTTGCTCAAAGGCCTTCTTTGGTAAGGGTTCATGTACTTTGATCTAAGCTGTGACAAGAGATCACCCGTTGAACCTATTGGCTTTATCTAAGTCAGAATCTGTTATAAATGCCATTTCTTAACTATTTGCCAGGTGATGGAAATACAGATTATTATTATTATTAGTAGCAATATTAGTATTATTATTTAAGATATTGCTGTCACCACAGGGGTATGACCTGCTGTTTGGTACAAGGTTTACACCATATGCCCTTCCTGACACAACCTGGGGCCTCATTTATAAAACCTGTTACGCAAGAAAACATTGCGTGAAGCAGGGGGAAATTTGCGGTGGCAACATTCCTCGCAAAAGTCTGAATCTATAAAGAATTTCCGTGCGTAAAAAAATTCCCAATATTCCAAAACTTTTGGACCACACGTGTAATCTTGCGTAATGCTCCCGCGAGATTTTGTAGACTGCATTTTAGTGACTTCTGATGGCAACACCAAATTTCACATGGATAAAGACCTGTTCATAGCGCGCAGCTGCATATGACACCATCCTGGGGGTCTCAGGAGGAGTTTCACCACGGATCACGGCTCCGCGATGATGTCACATGACGTTCATGCTTTAACAAGTCCTTGAAAATGCGTTTGACACATCAGACATAACGTTGCACAAATTACTCAGTACTGTTCTAATTTCTTTCAGTTCATCAATTGTTTCTCTCTGATTTTGCAGAACAGTATTCATCGGCATCCGTCCTCCTCCAGACGCGCATGCGCTTGGAGCATGCTTGTATGGTGTCCATGGTTACCATTTTGACCAATAACATTGATCGGCTTGCCCATTTAAATACACACTGGTATTCACGAGGTGCTTTGCATTGATCATTTATAGTTGAATGTGGGCGTGTAGAGGGCAGGACGGGAGGCGGAGCCTTGTACGCAAACGTTGACGTGCAGCTGCGATCTATAAAGGCAAATTGCTTGCTGGTGTGCGTACGTAGGGTTTTATAAATCGGAATCCTTTTTTTGCATATCAAAATTCTAGCATTTTGGTGCTACAAATCTTTCAGGATGGAATCTATGCAATGTTTTATAAATGAGGCCCCTGGACTCAACCCAGACCTCCTGCACGGTAGGCGTAAGCCCAACCGCTAAGCCACCAGGGAGAAGCCAATCTGAATATCTGAGGCTCATATATGCTAGACTCCACCAAAATGCTCTGCAACAAGACTCTAAACATTTCCACTTGAAGTTATGCACCTGCACTTAATTCTCTGGATTTTAAGCATAATCATTGAAATCATGTCCTAACTTTTTCCTTACATTAAATTGGTTTCATATTGACTGTGTTTCAGAAATGATATTTAAGCATACATTTCTTCAGCATATTTATTCAGTTATATAACCTTACTCTGTATTTACTTCCTTGGAAGCCAGTCTGCCATGAACAGATACAGCATCAATTCCCAAAAAGCTGGGACGCTGTATAAAATGTAAATAAAAACAGAATGCAATGATTTGCAAATCTCATAAACCCATTTTTTATTCCCAGTAGATCATAAAGAACATAACATTGCCATTTCATGGAAAATATTAGCCTTTTTAACTTTAATGGCAGCAACACATCTCAAAAAAGAAATAGTGGAGCGTTTGACAGCTAATTAGGTTAATGTCAGTAACATGGCTGGATATAAAAGGAGCATTTCAGAGGCAGAGCCTCTCAGATGTGGAGATGGACAGAGTTTTAACCAGTCTGTGGAAAACTGTGTCAAAAAATTGTGGGCCAATTTCAGAAAAATGTTCTTCAGTGTAAAATTGCAAAGACTTTGAAGATCCCACCATCTACAGTATAAAATCATCAAAAGATTCAGACAATCAGGGGGAGTGTCTGTGTGCAAAGGACAAGGCTGAAGATCAAAACTGGAATGCTCGTGGTCTTTGGTGCATCCACGGGCAGCACTGCATTTACTTGAGAATTGATATTGAAACTCTTAATACATTTTCACCCGTCTCTTTGACAGTTTTCAGATGAGCTTGCAGCTGTGTGCTCTTTCTGCATCTCTGCACTACAGTAAATCACTGACAGTCTCTCCTCACTTAGCATCATTTTTCAGTTTTTTTTTTTGTTTGGGGTTTTTTTTTCTAACTGAAATGCAGGTGGAAATGTCTCCTGATGTGGAAAACCAAGCCAGAAAGTAAATATTATCTGAGTATGTTGTGCCAGGCTTTAATATAGAAAGACAGAGTAAACCTAAAAACAGAATAAATGGCAAACCTCTTGACGCAATAAAAGAGCAGCAGAGCCAGTAACATTTTTCATCGCTATCAGTTCTGTCAGTACCCTGTCAAGCTGCAATTCCCTGCAGCTTTGATGTCTTCCTCTAAAACCTGCGGGGAATTTAAAATGCCTTTCACTGGTTCATGCATCTAATAGAAATAATTTATGCCACCTTATTATTATTGAGCGAACAGTGAAATCTGCAACTTGCTGCAACAAATGTCCTACCATTACAGTACATTTTTAAATTATTTTTGTGGTTCTGTTGCCCTTTATTGAAAGTGTTATGAAGGAAATGGGGCAGAGAGAATGAGAAGACACACAGCAAATGGCCACAGGTCAGGAGTTGAACGTGGGCCGGCTGCACCAAGATGGCAGCTTCTGTGTATGGGGCATCTGCTCATCCAACTGCTCCATTTCAGAATTTGTGGCTTTGTTGTAGCTCACAGCAGAAATGTCAGGGGACCTCGTACATACTCTTGAAATCAGTCATTTCCATACAGCATTGTTTGAACTGCATCAAGAGAGAAAAAAAAATCAATATTTTCTCTGTTTATATCTGTGCTTTAGCAGAGTTTCTTGATTAAATGATAACAGACAAAAGCACTGATTACCCTAAAAGACCAATCAGTGTGTAATTCTATTCATCGGCATCTAAACTACTTTTCTCTTTTCCTCCTAGGACACAATAGCCATTAAAAAGCGCAGCTCTAGAACAAGGAGAATACGACCTGTCTCCACCAGGCTGAGTGAGTACTACTATACGTCCTCTTATCCTACACTCTCACTTACTTCCTGTCTAGCTCTGACTCATCCCTGTCCCTCAGACCTCTGTTACCATGTTCTTTTTTCCCTTTTCTTTTTTTCCCCCCTAAGAAGTCTGGTAATGGCTCTTTCAACCCACTATGAACCATTTGTGAGTCTGAGGGATTTGCTCCAAACTTCTTTTTTAAACTTTTTTTTTCTGAAGCTGAAAAGAAAATCACTATTTTTTCCAACCATGGCATCTCCTTCTCATTTTCTCACCTTCAAACCTTCTCTTACCCCCCCCTATTGCTCTTCATCAGGCCTGTGTGACGACTCCAGCTCTTCTCCACCCCCATCTGTGCCATCATACTCATCGCCACTTTCCCACTCAGCATCGTGGGAGGGCCTTTCTGAGCTGCCTACACAGGGTCTGCCTCTCCATCATGTGACACGGGTTCGACCCAGGCCTCCTCGGAGGCACAAAGCAGGGCACATCTCTGCTGAGACAGTAGGGCAGCTCTTTTCCTTTTGACACATAAATGTCTGTCTCACTGTTGTTGGATATTTCTCATATTTCCCAATCTATGAAATGTTATGTATATGGAGGGCTGAAATTGGATTATGTTCCCTCGGTGAAAGCAGCATAATGCATTTATTTTATTATGTAAAGTTTACAAATGAAATCCACACAAGTGACCTCAATGAAGAGTGTGTCTCTGTGTGCACAGCACTGCAGTGAAAATGGAGGAATAAGCCCTTTGGATGATGGACTCCCAGATTTTTATTCAAAACGAGTTCTGCCTGACAGGTAAGGATTGCCAAACTGTGCCTGAAATTAGCCTCCACTTTAAAAAAAAAAAAAACAAAGAAAAAAAACTTCCCCTTTTGCAAGTTTGTTTCTCAAATTTTATTTACTGACAATTACTGCCATGGTCCAGAGTTTGAGCTTTTAAATTTAGTCCTTAGGTTATAAGGATCATCATGTCCCATTATTTTGCAAAATATCCCCGTTGCTTTAGATGACTACTCCATCACAATGAGCGTTTTGTCACCTCAAAGCCATTTCAGCCTTCTGAGCATTTGATGTTAATATTTTGGAGTCAAAGCTGGGTCTTATTACTATTAAAACTATATAAAAAATTAAATAAAAAAAAATAGAAAAACTTTTGTTTTAAAAAAACAAAAGCTGATGAAAGGTTTTTAAAGCACATTGATGTGAATGAAATCAGTGATGGGAATGTTCTAAAATGTGTTCTGTGCTTTGGAAGAATTATTATTTTTTTATTGCAAAAATGAAATGTTTTATGTCACAAAGTTGTTATTTTACAACAAAAAGTTGACTTCTTACAAAAACTCATTATTTCTTTATTTATTGTGTGTGTGTGTTTTTTTGTTTTTTGTTTTTTTTTTCTGTG
>JBAMYA010000019.1:1429933-1441097 GCA_037176975.1 Arrhamphus sclerolepis | reverse complement strand
CCCCCCCCCCCCCCCCCCCCCCCCCCCCCCCCCCCCCCCCCCCCCCCCCCCCCCCCCCCCCCCCCCCCCCCAATACAAATTTGTCTCAATTTCACAATAAAAAGTCATGATTTTTGTGAAATCTTAGATTTTGTGACAAGAAATTTCATCTTATACCAAAAAGGCACAGCAGAAGGGCTTTAACACATCAAACAGTAAGCTTACACTAACCACCAAGAACAGCAATAGGGCCAAGTGTTTTTGGAATATAACATTTTAAATTGAACAAATATGAGTAGATGTGTCCTGAACAGAAATGTCAGAACGTCAAGACACAACATCATAGACCGAGTCCAGGAACTACCATGAAATCGTAAAAACAAAGAATAACTGTCTTTTTGACGGTAACCATGGTGATGATGTGGCCTGGGATGAAAAGAGTTTGACATCCCTGGCTTAGAGGGAGAAGCAACTCGCTGGTTTCCCTGAGCAACAGGGCACCTCATCTCCCACTTCACTGTTCATTGTGGCTGCCAGCTGCTCTGAGTTCACAACCTACTGCAGGGTTAAATGAAGCATGCTGCTGTAGACTCTCAGTCAATGTGGTCAGGGTAATCCTAAAAGAAAAAAAAGAAACAAAATAAAAACCTTGGATAGAAGTAAATTGAATATTCTTGAAGATGTTTCATCACTCTTGTAAAAAAAAAACACAGGGATTAGTCTAGAACTAGAGGAGCATTGGTTTAAGAAACAACATCACAGGGAGTTTGCAGTTTCGTAAAACATGATTAGTTAACTGCTTCGTGATAGGATGGTACACAGAAGGAATTCAGGACTCAGAGTTAGCATGCAAACCCTTTGTGAGCCTTTGTTCTGGCAGAACTGGAAAAAGTGGCCGTAGCTGTCTTCCTCACTTAAGGTAAAATCAGTACTCTAATCATTATAACACAATATACATTACATACAATATACTACAATATAAAAACGTGCGCTAAAGTTTTTGTGTCATGTAGCAAGAGACATAGCCAAGCAACACTCACGTTGCAGCAGCAGAGCAAACAACCAGCCCAGATGGCTGAGGTGTGATATCCTCACAGAAGTGCCTCAGCTCTGAACACACATGATCTCTGTGTTGAACTGGAATTCACTTGCATGCCTGTGTGTGTGTGCATGTGTGTGTGTGTGTGTGACATTAAACTTCTCTCATCTCTTCCAGTCAGCTGTCCTCTCTGCACAAAGCACACTCCCTGAGGAGGAAGAAACGGAGGAACATGCTGGCTATCTTCGGTTTCCGTAAAAACCGCAACCAAACTTTTTCCAACCAGGGACCAGAGTTTGAAGCAGAGCTGTATGCTGATGGGTGTCACACTGTTGCTACGGCTCCCACAGGGTCAGTGTATTATAGAAACAATCATGAACATAAACACGATGTCCCCATGATGTATCAGATAGGAATACAGTCTTAGACGTTCTTATCAGCTCGGGTGTATCAGCAGCACTGAGTCCCAATAACTGCTGCTCTCTCTTCCCTGTTAATAGTTGCCTTGGTGAAAGCATGCTGATGCAAAGAGTTTACACAGGTGTGCTTGACAGCTGGTGGCTCCACTCTGGATACAAAATTCTGCCAAATGATTAGAAATTAACATGCTTCATGTAGAGCACAGAAGATAGAGAGATAACAGATTTGAGTCTGAAAAACGATACAGCTTTCTAACCGAGCTCTAATTGCGCTTGCATATTTTCACAAAGTGGAATGAATTAGATGTTTGAATTTCAGGACGGCGATGGAAAATGTATACACGCTCCTCCAGCCCCCGAGGTCTGCTGCCAGATCGCCCAGCAAGGGGGCTGATGGGAAAATCACCGATCACCAGGGCAAAAGTCCTCTCGTGCTGAGTCCACCGCCTGTGCCAGGCATCCTTCACCCAAGCGTGAGAGGAGGCAAGCACCCATTTTATTCTCCTAGAGAGGTACAGTCAGAGTGATTCACTTCTTTTATGACATTCATATAAAATTTAGCCATTTTCAGTCTCTGATTCATCTTATGTTTTGACAGATATCTGAAGTAGATCATGTGTTTGAACAGCCGGTGGAGGAAGACAAGTACTGGGCAGATGACAAACAGAGGACAACAGAGGTGCTGCAGGCAGACAAGGAGTGGATAATGGAGGGACATTCAAGCGATCCACATATGGAGAGGCAGTGGTTTGATGACAGGCTAAAAGAACAAACTTATGCAGAGCCGAGACAAACTGACAGGTACTGGACCGAGAGCAGACATCCAGAGCGACATATGGAGAGGCAGTGGACTGTTGACAGACATACCCAGCGACAGATTGACAGAAAAATAGAAAGACAGTGGATGGGTGGCAGACAGATAGAAAGATCATGGTCAGAGAACAGGCAAATGGACATACAGGTGGACAGTCAGTGGACTGAGGGTGGACAGTCGGGAAGAAAGACAGACAGACAAGTCAAGGCACTCCATTTGGCCCAAAGGCCACTGCCTCCATACCCATCGGATAGGACGCCCTCACCCAAACAGGAAAGTGATCCTCTAAAAAGCACAGAGTCAGCAGTCATAGAGTGGCATCAGCAGGACTTGCTGGGAGACAAACACACATGTCCAGATGCAGGCGGAGGCTCCACGGAGGGGAGGAGGAGTAGTGGAGGAGGAGTCTCTGCTAGTCGAGCTGCTCTCTGTGCATCAAAACCAGACCCCCCACCACAAAGCAGTAAACCCAACCTGTCCAAGCTGAGGCAGAGACACCGCAGAGAGAGCTCAGATGCTCTGCCAGGTAACGTACTGATGCTGATGCTGATGTGCTGCAGGCCAGGTTTTAGTACGGAAAGAGTTTGTCACTAACAGCTCTGACTCAAGTCTGGACAGCAATCAGTTCTCTTTCATCTTTTGGTGCAGAGGAGGAAGGAGAAGAAGAAAATGAGCTTGAAAAGACAGAGAGGAGAGACAGAGAAAAAAGACGAGATTCTGAAGATCACCCCCCTCCAATTCCTGAAAAGGTGAAATTAGGAAAGTATATGTTTTACTGGCCAAAAATAATTACATTTTCTGTTATGTATACAGTCATGTGAAAAAACCCTCTATCATTTCTAAGGTTGTTTTTTGTTTTTTGTTTTTGTTATTTTGTTTGTTTGTTTTTGAATAAGGACATAAGAAAAACAAATGGACGTTACCAGTTCTTAAAATTAGATAAATACATTCTCACATGAGCAACACCGCCATGTGAAAACAGGTTGTCTCTACTAAAGGTGGTTCTACAAGCTATGAAACATGGGACGTGCTTAGTTTTCCACATTCTGCTTCTCTTAGTTTTGTTTAAATGACTACTGCGACGGTATAAATGTGCAATGTTATGTTTAAAACCTGACAAAGATTTAATTTTTTTTTTTTAATATCCTGATACACAAACCTTATACATGAAGGAGGGTATTCTTTTGATTTCACATGAATATTGATACACGTTTTTATAGGTTTCTAGGTTGTTGCACAAATTGTGCAAACGTGCAAAAGAAGTTAGATTCTTGTTATACCTCAATTTATGGTTAATTAATTCAAAACTTAATGCAAAGCACCAGCTCTCAGAATGTTTAAAACTGCAACAGATTTTCTTCTCATCAAATTATTTTGTCATTTGTCATTGTCACTTCTCATGTTTTGCTGTTCTGACATTGCTCCCAGCCAAAGACCTGCTCGCACGTTACTTTCTCAAAAGAATCAGCCAATGAGAGGTGCTTACCGCCTCCTCCTCTGCCACCTCCTGTCAACAAGCCAATACACGGGCTGCCAGATAGAGCTGCAAGTCAAGGTACCGCTAATGACACCAATTAAGAGATACGTGCAACATTGTTTAGTCCAGATATATGAATGCAAAAATATCGTTCAACGGGCCAACACATAACATGAAGCTTCAAACTCTGACACACATTGCTTTCAACAAAAAGTTCAGACACAAAGAATTGTTAAATCAGTACGGCTGTAGAGTTGCAGTATGTGTTTTGGAGGAATATGTAAACAGGGTTATGTGAATGTGTTTTTCATTTGTAGGAAAGGGAAAGAAAGAGACAGTAGAGTGATACACTAAAATGTGAAATGAACAGCAGTATCCTATGTGTTGTGTGCAGAATTTAAAAAAAAATGTTTATTATGTGTTTTCCAGGTGATGAAGGACTGAGACCTCAGGCACCAGTAAAACCACTAAGGAACAGAAAGGCAATGTCCTGTGATGCAGGTATTAAAAAATATTCACTTATTATTTCCCAAATAGGATGTTGCAGAACAGGCCTATTTCCAAAATAGTTGGGACACGGTGTAAAATGTAAATAAATATTTAAGAAAACAAAAGCCACATGCTGAAAGTGTTTGGGAATTAGAGATTTGTTCACCCATATTTAGAGAAAGTAGCCTGGGCATCCATTCTAATTCCTATCTTCAGTGATACAAAGAATTAGTCTGGTTCTTTTTCTTTTAGATTTGACTTTGACTGACAGAGAACAGCACCAACAGACACAGACTAAACTGCCTGTGTGTCAGTGGATGGAGTGATACCCAAACTAGTGTCAATAAAAGACGTCCAAAATAGTGTAGCGAATGTTTGTTGTTGGTGTAAAAACATCTTGATTTAATAAAGCGCTGTAAAGATCGAATGTGTGTACATATGATCCGGGGTGCTGTTAGCAATTCATCTTGGTTGATTTGAATAGTGGTTCTTGTATCTGAATGAGTCTTTCATAAAGCCCACCAGATTTTCTTCCACTGTGACGGGTTTGGTACCTGTTGAAGTAGAAGTGGCTGCAAATTGGAGGGGTATCAGACCCATTTCAAGAGAGATCATTTTGCAAAGTGAATTAGCATGGTTGGCCAGGCTACGGACAATGTGATTTGACTTTTTTTTTTCTTACCAGGCTAATCAAGACAATGTCTGAGAAAGTCAAAGTATGAATTGCAGCATAAGTTGCTTCAAAAACAGTTCAAGATTAGTAGCATCTTCACAGATGTTCAGGTGCATCTCCATACTTACATGTCAGGTGTATTGTATTGAATTATGATAACAAGCATCCATAATTTCCAAAGAGATGAATTAAACCACAATGTAAGTTTCAAACATCACCTCAGTTCATCTTAAACAGGTTTTTATCTAGAGAAGGTGCTGGTATCTTTCAACATATTTGTTCTCTGCATGGCAGACTTTTAACTTCCATTTGCAGATGCACTTATGATATTGACTGATGATGTGTTGCTGAGCCCATGCAGTGATTTCCACTGCAGAATCCCATCTGTTTGTAATGCACTTCTCCCTGAGGGCCTGAAGATCACATCCATGCTATTTTAATGCGATGCCTTATGCATACAAAGTGTGCCAATGTTATGTAGATTGGGGTTTGTGCCCAGGCTACATTTGTGAAAAGAACATGTGTGTAAAGCGTCTGTATCTAACTGTTAATTTTTGTTTCCTGTCCTTCACTGAACTCAGGCACTGAAAGGGAAAGCCCTAATAACGTTGAGAAGCCCCCAAATCGCAAACCCCCTGTGAAAAAACCTAGACTACCACAAAACAGAAATAAGTCACTGGACTTGTCTGGTACATGTCTCTCTGTTTCTATGTATATGTTCATGTTTGAGTGTGTATATGTGTGTCTGTGTGTCAGATGTTACACACTGTGAGTCAAGTGTCATCACTTTCAACAGCACTATTGTGAAACATTAATTAAATTGCCTCCTGTAAATTACTTCTGTTGCTCACAATGGAGAAGATGCTAGTATTGAAGAAATTATATTAATACATAGCTTTTTGTGTGTTTTGTTTGTTTGTTTGTTTCTGGGTGGTCTTGTCCAGTCACAGACAGCCTCAACTCAGCACCTGGTCACAGCGAGCTGTTGTGAAGCCTGGAAGTGTCGTCTGCCTCTGTCCCGCCAAAGTTGCCATGGCAGCTGTGGAGAATTTCATCCAATGAGAAAACAAAGAGCAAAGAGAATAGAGCCATGGAGAAATATGATCAAAAAGCATCAGTCACCTGCTTCTGTTGAAATCATCTTCATCCCAACTGAGGTTCCGGTCTTTGCTTTGCTTTCCCCTGCTTAAATCTTTCTTTTTTCTTTTTTTTTTTTCTTTTTTTCGTTTTTTTGCAGCTGCTGAATTTTAGTAGTATTTCCTACTTTAGAAAAACCCAAATGATCATTGTTGTCTGCTTTGGTGGACAGTGGGCCGTGTGCTAGAGCCTTGTGGCTTTGCTAGACAGAATTATGTGAATTATTATTAGAATGTGATTTTTTTAAGATCTGCGATGCATTTGATCGTTGATACAGTTGATTGCCTTGATTGACACTTGAAACTGAGTTGCTTCTTATCAAATGAAACTTGATGATTTATATCTAGTTTTGCTTTCAGGTAAAGGTAATATATTTTATAGAGAAAACAAATATTATGTATGAGCACCCTCACTGTATGAATAAACAACAAATGAAGAAAAAGTAACAACGGGATTCATTGTTCTTTTTATTGCAAAAAATGTACACACACACACACACACACATATATATATACAGTTATAACAAACTGTTTTGGGTGTTTTCTACTGTGGAAACAGTTATGTTGTGTTTCACTGTATAATCAAATACATAAAATAATTGGTAATGATTGCAATAGCATCGTAAACCACTTCCACTTCAACAATATTTTATAATATTATTAGAACAATTACGTAAATCGCAATAATTATCAAAATAAATAAGACAGAACACTATATATCACAACAATGTCAATAATTAATACAGTTTCAAATTGATTCCCTTCATTATTTCATTATTCAGATTGTTATAGAAGACCACTGTAGAAGAAGAAAAAAAAAAAACAATTGCTTAGACTTTTAGCAATAATACTCCATAATACTAAAACTCCAATGAGCATATCAGGGGACAGTACGGGCATCTGATAAAATATCTGATAAAATATTTTGTATTTTCCAAACCAGAGCATTATCGTGTAAATAGCACTGAAGTACCTGTGCTGGCCCACAAACACAAACATCTTTTGTATATACACTGCGTTAGCCACGCCCAACAGGAAGTGAGGTAATTAGGATAATATGTGTTCAATTTTAACATACTCCTTTTGGATGGTTCACTAGATTCATCTGACTGTTCAGGTTATTAGATAATGCCTGTGTGTTTTGACATATGATCAATTTTGACATGCTGACGGTTTATGGGATTCATGTGAAATTTGGAATAGATGATGCCGAGATGTTCCTGACATTAAATTACAAAAGGATTTTTGATATGTTGTAATCTGTTGAAATGGCCTCATGATTTTAATGACTCAACAAATGTGTCAGAAAGTCACAGTGCACTGAATGTATGGTATAACTTCTTAGTTCTATAGATATTATGATATTGATGATATTCAGACACCCAATGGGCCTGCCTGTTATAGCGCCACCACCTGGTCAAGTATAGGAGATGTGCCAGAAGTTGGCAAAGCCTTAACTGATTAAACTGAAAGGTACGAAACATTGTGTATCATGATGTTCACATGTGTAACTCACATGCCTGGCACTGCGCCACTATCTGGCAGGAAATGTGCAAAAATAAATGTTGGTTCATTGATGCATTTATGAAAATTCATAAAATCTTGGATATCATGAGTAGGTTATTCACACACACAATAACAGAAACCTACACAGTCTCAATTTATTTGACACACATTTACACATACACACACACACACACACACACACACACACACGGCGCCAGATTTATCAACATTCCAGTTTGCATGTAGTAATTCCCATGCGCAATCCAGAAATTTGCGCGAGGGGCGGAACCACGGTTTGCGCTGTAGCCTATGTGATTGCGCAAATGATGGCAGGTGCAAACGCGTTGGAGAAGCCCTACTTAAATGGGGGTTTGCGTGTTTTATGGTTTGAAGCATGGCGTGATTGGAGGGAAGAAAACGCAAAGGGAAATTTGACGCAATGGAATTGGAGGTGTTGGATGAAACCAACAAACACCTACATCAACTACAGCAAAGAAATCTGACTGTCACCCGAAGAAACGCGATATGAGAAAGGATTCGTGAAAGAGTCAATGCTTTTGACAAAACGGTGAGAACAGTGGATGAAGTTAGAAAACGACGTCGAGACATAAGACGAACAAAAGAAAAAAAATGGTCTATAACAAAACATCTGCAAATAAAACAGGTAGGGGCACCGTGGACGAGTTTCCTCTGACCAGCATTGAGGAACAGGTGCAGCTGACCCTCAACGAGGAGCAAGTCACCGGAGTAGCTGGGTATGATACACTGGACCAAACAGAAGAACAAGATAAGCGCACAATAATACTGTACAAACACACTTGTTATCTGGAAAGATATTTATTCAGAAAGTGAAAAAATGAATGTACCTCCACGTGGTTACATTTTTCTGTCTCAAGCCAAATCCCTAACCAAAAACATTTATTTTAAATGTAGAATTTGCACCAGAGGTCCAGCCATCCGCATCAAATACCCCCAGAGCCGCGGGTATCCCCGAGGAGCCTCAAACGGGCCCGGAGGACATTGATCTGGAGTTGCTACGGGAACAGAGGAAGCAGTCTGCAGCCCTACAGAAAATTGCAAAGGAGATGCGAGCGGCGTCAAACGTTGGCACGAGCAGTAAGGCGCGACACCCAGGCCATATCAACCCACTGCCGACAGATGGTCAGCCCAGTATCTGCCCTAACGATGGCCGTCAATTCCGTTGCAACAGGGATAGGGGAGGGAATACAGGTAATGACTGTCCTCAGTCCATGTGGAGAAGTCGGCCAACCAAGTCCCTCAGCGACAACTAGGTGGCCGACGCGGAAGAGGGAGAAGTGCACGCGGTGCATGTTCCACCTGCGTAAAAGGACACGCAGGTAACATACCCTGCTGTTTATAAATAAAAACGTTTAAGTTGTCCTTTTTTTAAATTAAAAAACACAAACAATATACTGGAATCAACCAGATGCAAAAAAAAGAGTAAACTTGCAAGAAGTTTTGTCATTGGTGGTATTGCGTGACTCCTTCCCGTGGTTGGCTCCAAATCTATTCTGAGTTCCTCCAACAACTCCAGAATGGCGACGCTGGCTAAACGATATGTTTTTATTATTGTTTCCTCATTAATCCCAAAAAAATGTTCACACGAGGGTGAAAAATTAGTTCTCTGCGTCTCCTCCATGCGACAATAACCGCAGCCATGTGTGCGTATTAGACTTAGGCCTAATAGCTACATGAAATGAATAAGTCTTTTCTATATTATTGTACGAAAACCACCCAATTCGTAGAGAATGTTCATCACTCCAGTGTCTCTATTAGGATTGTAATAAAAACAATATTAATCAAACGGGATAAAAAATGATTTATTTTATTTTTAAAATTTGTTAGGCCTATTATTTTGCCGCATTTTCAATGCTTGGCTGTTTTTATATTTGAACTGTGCTACGACTTCATGCCATTATAGGTCTAGGCCTTTTTTTTATCAGCCTATAGTGCAAGCATCCTTTACAAAACATAAAATTATGGGATTTTAAAGAGGATTTTAAAAAAAAATAAAAAAAATTTAAACAAAACAGGAAAAGACTGACAACAGCTCGTTAGTAACGCATTTTCCTTGGAAGCGGTTGCTTGTTGCCAACGAAACTTCATTGCCTCGTTTGGATAACTGACTGAAGCCTACAAATTATTCATTTCTGAGCTAAAGATGCAGACCATGGACAAGGAGGTGAACCGGGTCCCCCGGAAGTTCGGGGAGATGCGACAGGCACACCTGAAAACCAGCCAGGCGTTACTTGACACCCTTCAAGGGAAACTCCCGGAGACCAACCGGTCGAAACTGCCTGCCATGATCCAAGGACCGGAAAGGAGGCACTTCGAAAACAGCCGTAAGGAGTTTCGAGATTTTGTTTAAATCTTTATATAGATTTATTCTGTGACACTGTGAAACATGACAGCTACTCCAGTCAGAGATCGTCCATTGTCCTTTGACTGCTCTAATCATCTTTTGCAGATAAAACATACCTGAAGTCTTACGGCCTCTAAGGAACGGCCACTCTGGGACCTGATCCGACGCTTTAGTGGATCTCAAGACGGTGGACGTTACATTCCATCAGTTAACTTGTGTACCAGCGCAACTAATTAAACTGGATGCGCTCAACACTACATGCCAATGTAGCCTATCACACACAAGACATAAAGTCGTTCCTTTTTTAATTCTTATTTAGGACTATTCATGTGAACATAACATCTCATGATCCTGTTTTCATGATTTAGCCTCAATAAACTCTTCTGTTGATGTATGCATGATGTATGATTTCCAACATGGATCAGGGAGGTCTTTTTTGAATAAATGGTAGGCTAATGGAAGATATGGTTCCAGTTCCAGCAGAACAGGCTGCTTTGGAGGACAGAAGTCTTGACCTGCTCCCAGCTGTTTTACGTGGTAAAAAGTTCACCATCAGAACGTTTTGAGAAACTTGCAGGTCTGAAATGAAAAGGAATGATGCGGAAGAAGTTAAGACATCCATCATTCATCTCTTTCCTCAGTCATCAATATCAATCACAGTCCACTTTTGATCTTCACACCAACTTGATTTACAAAGAAATTATCAATCAGCGTAGCGCTGTCTTTAGTTATTCTGCTGGGCCTTAAAATGATATAAACTAAAGATACAGTGGAGCAGAAAAGTATTTAGCCAGCCACCAATTGTGCAAGTTCTCACTTAAAAAATGAGAGAGGGCTGTAATTGTCATCATAGGTATACCTCATGAGGAGAAAAAAAATCCAGAAAATCATATTGTCTGATTTTTAAAGAATATTTTTGCAAATCATGGTGGAAAATAAGTATTTGGTCACCTTCAAACAAGCAAGATTTCCGACCCTCAGACCTGTAACTTCTTCTGTAAGAGGCTCCTCTGTCCACTTGTTACCTGTATTAATGGCACCTGTTTGAACTGGTTACCAGTATAAAAGACACCTGTCCACAATGTCAAACAGTCACACCCCAAACTCCACTATGGCCAAGACCAAAGAACTGTCAAAGGACACCAGAAACCAAATTGTAGACCTGCACCAGACTGGGAAGACTGAATCTGCAACAGGTCAGCAGCTTGGTGTGAAGAAACCAACTGTGGGAGCATCATTAGAAAATGGA
>JBAMYA010000019.1:1417191-1429833 GCA_037176975.1 Arrhamphus sclerolepis | reverse complement strand
TAAACCCTGATTGAAACTCATCATTAATATTGTTTCCACAAAGATGATCATTTAACTGATTCAAGACAATTTTCTCATATGGACATATGGACATATAACAGGGGAGAGAGGACACACCCCTGAGGTGAGCCAGTAGAGGACAGAAGACAATCTAATAAGACACTATTTACTCTGACATGCAGTCAGCGGAGTGTTAAAAAATTCACCAGCCTACAAACATGACCTGGATCAGTGTGCAAGCTAATCAATCTGTTGACTAAAATATAAGGCTGAATACAATTAAAAGCTGAAGAGAAATCAATAAAAACAAAATGTGAAAAAGCTCTTGCATCTTTTGTATCTGGTGTTAAATTTGTCTGTGTTAAATTTGTAGCAGCTTAAGACATTTTTGCTCATATGGACTATGACCAGTTTGTTTTTGGAATGGCAGTTTCACATCTGCGTAGTCAATGACACATTTGATAACGATTTCTTTTGTTCACAAGTTTCTTTCAAGTATCTGCAGAGATTTTACACCATTCCTCCTTTGAAAAAGGTTTCTAGATCCTTGAGGTCAGAGGGCTTCTGTGCTGTCACCTGTTTCTTGAGCTCCTTGGACAGGTTCTAAATGGGGTTTAGAACCTCTAACTTGGCCAGTCCGTAACATTAATATCATTGTCCTGGAACATTTCTTGACCACCTTGGCGGTATGCTTTGGATCATTGTCCTGCTGAGAGGTCCAGTGCTCCCCCAGGTCCAGGTTCTCTGCTGACTTCCTGAGGTTTTCTTCAAGAATTTCAATGCACTGTTCTTTCCTCATGATACCTTCCACTTTCACCAAGTTCCCAGACCCGTTTGCAGAAAAGCGGTCCCATAGCATGATGCTTCCACCTCCATGTGTCCCAGTAGGGATCATGTTCTTTGGCTTGTAGGCTTCACTCTGCTGCCAGATGAAAGCCACATCTCTGTGCCTAAAAAGCTCTATTTTTGTTTTTGTTTTTGTAGTGTCTGCCTTGATATAGTTACACCACTTTCACTCATAAACATCGTTGATCTTCAGGCCCTCAGGTTGGATATACAAAGAAGAAATAAGATCCGGACACGACCCAGAAATAGAGATCCACCTTCTCTGGGCAAAAGCTCAGCGGGAAGATGAACCTAAATTTGAGCTTCTTTTAGGAAACCCATCACATTGTACATTTGATGAATATATGACACTTGAGCGTATTGTTGGCTGGCAAAATATCATAGGTGGCGGAACCATGTGTGTGAGGGGCCCATCAAGGCCACTAGCGGCTTTAAGTATTATTGTTATTATCAATCTAATCATTATTATTATCTTTATTATTATCATCATCATTACAAACATTTGCATACGTATGTATTATAAATATGTGATACATACATAGCAAACTAGCAACCTCACCAGATCAACTTAAAGCTGCTCTGGTTTGGCCTTCTTTCTGTTGTTATGCAGGAAACCTTTCTTGTTATTGCAGGAAACTGATTGAACAAAATATAACTACATAATTATGATAACTACTAATTAGTGAAATTGTCTCTAATTAAATCGCCATGATCCTAAATGGAGAGCTCCTTAATGTGATGAGACAGTAACTAAAGCTACAACCAAGGCTTTCCAGCTTCACAGTAACAAGAACTGCCTTTTTTGATTTCTATGATCCCAGATGGATGCTAAATTTACCTCCAGACTTCAGAAATGCCCCCTCTGGTTGGCATGGCAATGTTGTATAGCTGCTAGTCAAATCGTGTGAGACAGCAGGGGGCGACTGATCCCTACAGATGAGGCAATCACTGGTCTTCACTGAAGCACAAGCACACACATGATTTGAGCAGAGAGGCAATCTCACAGGTTGTCATTAGCAACCGTGCTGTGACCTTTTTCCTAAAGATGCTGTAATGAATCAGTTACAAATAAGAAGGTAGCTTTGTGTGTGAGGAGATCTGCATATGCAGCTTCCTGAAATGAATAAATAGGCTGTTTTTTTGTTTGTTTGCTTGTTTGCTTTTCAGAGTCAGTGATTTTTTTATTTTATTTTTTTTTTTTTGAATGGGCAAACCGTCTCTGGGGAAATTATAAATTGGTATTTAAAATAACTGAGACTAATTGCTGTTTTCATTAAGTCATACACATGGATATTTTTCAGTTCATCAGTGCATTTCTGCCACTTACACTTAACTCCCGCAGATTTTGACTGCAGGGAAACAATGAATGTATCATCTTATATTGAAGTTGTCATAAAAATAATTGCTGGTTTACACAAGATTAATTCAGTTTCCAGCATTCAGTCCCACGTTGGTTCCTCTGCTCTGCTTCAGCTTCAAGTAAGTCTGTCCTGAAGAAATTTCACCTCTCAGTCATTAATTTATTCAAAGATTCCAGGCAGTGTTTTGGCAGCCCTTCCAGCACTGACTTCAAAACACTTCACTGAAATATAACCTGGGTTCTTAGTACCCCTAAGTCAAATGTGAAATAGAATTTGCATGATAATTGAACAAAGGTAATTAAAATAAGTCAGTTTTCCAGAACACAAGCCAAAACTTGTAAACTGTAAGATCAATTTGTACTAAAGGAAGTTTTTCAAGGCTTTCGCACCTGAACTCTGAACTGAAACGTACAGTACAGAAGGTGTGATGTTGTTATCGAGGCCAAACTGCCCTGTGTTCTTTGCAGATGATGTGAGGACACATCACATCGCACAGGAGGCATCCAAACACATCCTACACTTCTCATCATTCTTCCGCTTGTTACCAAGCAACATGATCGCATAAAGGCCGAGGAAAGAGCGGAGCAAGAGAGAGAATGTGTGGGCAGGGCAGAGGAGAAAGAAGCATGAACACAAAAAAGATGCAAGTAGTCCAAAGAATTGTGCATGATTTATGCCACAGCACCCCTACCCCTCCACCAAAACTCACATCCTCAGCTCTTCCTTCAGAGTTGCAGAGCAGTCCAGCTACTGAGAGAAAAATCTATTTGGCCTCCCAGTTTATGATTTATAAGCGCAGAATAAAACTTAAGACTGATTACTTCTGTACACGATGCATGCACTTAAACAATGACAATATCCTCGGCTGTCAGAGCAGCAGTAGCATTAGAAATGATGGTGCAGTGTAATTTAATGTAATTAAAATCATGTCTGCAAAAGGTCACAAGTGAGCTAGTCGGTTGGGTTGTCATGGGAACTGTCTGTAGGCGACAGGGACAGTTTTCTTTTCTAGTTACCTTTTGGCCAAGATGCTCTGCTTGATAGAGCTCAAAGAGCAGCTCACAGGAGCACAACAGAACCTCAACAGCAACTGTTTTCTGTCGATCAGGATTATGCTTTTTCATCATTGAATTAAAGTAAGAAGGGCAAGAAGCCTTAATGGACTTTTAAAAACACATACTTGGCATTAGGTGGATATACTTTAAAAGAGCCCCAAGCCAGGATTAAAAGTGGAGACTGTTCTTGAATTTGAAATGGTCAAGGAGCATTGATACCCTAAAGGCTTCAGCATCAATTGTGTGGATCCATATGGGCAAACACAGGTCAAACCGCCATTGAAGCTGTGGGGGAAAAAAAACACATCGGTTCCATTTTGCAGCTCACTTTTAGCTCATGTTGGGCCCACATATAGATGCTGGCTGGCCTCTAACCTACATGTTCAGTTTATATTCCCTGCCCTTTAACAAATACCTGAAAGTTTAAATGGCAATGCCCACCATATACTGCAACATTTCCACAGTAGACTTCCAGTAAAACCTGCTTGGCTCACAAGTGAACATATTCACTAATAATGGTCACTGAAATGAGTGGGCAATAATTTGGTCTGAAATCACAGATGTGATTCAAAAAATCTGTGATCACATCTGTGATTTCAGATCAAAATTGCATGGCACAAAGTTCTTTTACCACTTTATTATATCCTTTATGTAATCACACCTCTGCAAATAGTCAAAATAGACTTTTTTTCATTTATCAATCATCCTTTTTTTAAGACCAGAATTGGAAACGCTTTTACGTCTATTTTATATTCAAATAACACCATATGAATCATCATTAAATCTGTGGCATCAGTGCATTTGACTGATCACAGACTTGTTTGTGTGACATGACGAATGACAGTAAAAATGTTCTAATCTTGCAAGAAGATGAGGGAGGGGGAGAGGAATCAGAGCAACTACATGGGTGAGGAAAGAGGGAGGGGCATAGAGGGTGAATGAATTAACAGATTTAGTGTCATCTCTCAGTCTGGGAGAGCAGCCAAAGTATCGACAACTATAATCCTTTCATCCCTCTCTTCCTCCTCCTCCTTATCCTCCCCATCCACGTCTCTGTCAGTCTGTCTGCTGCTGCCATCGCAGATCCAGATTTCCATCTCTCTTCATCTCTGTTTTTTTTTTCTTCTTTTTATTAAGATTAAAGTCGTCTACTACTTCATGTTTGTTCGTATGGCCAGTGCCAGCAGGACGTTGAGCTCTTGGACAACACAGCTGCCGTAACTGTTGCTGCACATGAATGGCATGAAGAAAAAAAAAAGATTAAGAGAGAAAATGAAGTGCTCATTTACTAATGTGCTACAAGCTATAAGTGAATAATTATGACACCTCCTAAGTGACAGGCACTCAAGCATCATCTGAATGAACAACACTGAGATCCACAGAAATACTATCTATCATTTTCCAGAGAAATTATAGTCACGTTCAAGGCAAACTTCATCAGAGAATCATGATTATACACCTAAAAGGTTCATGTTTGCCAGCAGTAGCGAGAGCAGAACATGAAGGGAAATTATATAATCAATCATGATGGGAATGTTCATTGATCTGTGGTGGGGATAGAGCGTGGAAGCAGGGGTGGGTGAGGTAATATCGGGAGTACTGACAGCTTATGTGTATATTACAGACGGTTTAAGCAGGCATGGGTATCTGTTAATCTGACACCAGTGTCAGGGGAGATTCGGCATTAATCCCATGACTAGCCTGATAAGTCCACTCACAATGAGACCCCACGTGTGGACAACACAAGTAAACACACTTGTGCACACACACAGAGACACAAACAACATGGCCGTGAGTAAGATGGTCTGGCATGAAAATCAATAAAAGCCAGATAGCTTAAGACGTATGAAATGTGTAATCTTGTGGCTACACAAGCTCAAAGTCAGACTTGAATGAACAATTTAAAGCTTAATAGTTGAAGTGATGGATTACAGGCCTTTTTAAAAGAAAAAACAAAAAAGCAACTGAGATTAGAAGAGGTAGAAGAAGGAAGTTAAATGATAAACATTGTCTCTCAAGGC
The DNA here is from genome assembly GCA_037176975.1 of Arrhamphus sclerolepis. Lineage (NCBI taxonomy): Eukaryota > Metazoa > Chordata > Actinopteri > Beloniformes > Hemiramphidae > Arrhamphus > Arrhamphus sclerolepis. The sequence continues at coordinate 1,424,550 of JBAMYA010000019.1, read as the reverse complement.
TGCATAAATATAGAATATTTTAGTAACGTGGAATAAAAAATGATCAGTGGCCTGTTCATATCATGCTACATTTATTTTATGATTACATTGTGTTTGAATTTAGCCAGAGGAAAGAAACTACACAAGCATGAGGCATCCTGCTGATATTAAAGTAATGTTTCAAGCACCCAGACAAAATGTTGCCTCTTCAGAAGACATTATGGAAATATTTCAACACTTTTTTTTATAAGAAACAATGGTGTGATCATAGAACTGAAATACAATTACTACATATTGAATCAAAAATGAGTAAAGACCCATGTCTGACTTTTTGACATAATCTTTTTATTAAAAATTGCTGTACCAAACAGTACATGAAATGGGGCCTAACTGCCGCATGGAATAAACCACCCTGCAGGGTTAGCTATGGATATTTTACTCACTTTTTTTATTCCCTTTTCCTTAAAATCTGGAAAATATAGTTTGGATGCCCATGTATCTTATTTATTGAACTTTATAAATACATCAAAATCATTTTTAAATTACAGGGGAGACAGAAGAAACACCAAAAAGTGAACTAAGCGCAGCCTTTAACTCACTTTAACTAACTTTGTCTTCATGATGATGATGATTCACATTCAAAGCTATAATGTCTTGCATTTGACTGCGCTATCTAAAACAGCAGGCGTGTGCACCAGATGTCCCTTGTATATGTCATTTGCATCAACAGAAGATATGCTGAAGCAGGAGATGTGATTGATGCAGGGGACAGTATTAAGAAAAGCCATTATAACAGGGACATTTCACCGACTACCGTCTTGTTCGACTTTTGTTTTCCTGCCAGCGTTATACGAAGCTCATTCCTGAGGGCAGTTTAGCACCACCAGTTATTCTAACACACCCTACATGTGTTTGGACCATGGGAGAAAACCCATGCAAGCACAAGGAGAACATGCAAACTCTGCATCACTGTTAAAAAAGTACTCCCTTTCACACAACTAGAATGTGTATAAGCAATAAGTCACACCATATGTCCGTCCTCATGTTGCATATCTACATATTGGATTTATACATCTAATCTATTTCTACTTACCTAACACAGTTCTGATCTTCTTCTTTACTCAGGCCCTGGCCAAGCTGGTATAAAAAACAGTTTTGTATTCTGCAATTTTATTTGGCATAGGTTTTACATCTGATGCATCAGATTACTCAGGTTTTATATCAGATTTACTATGAGCACACTGGCTTATGACTCCTTTTTTAAATAGAAAGATGATGATGGGATTTCTGAGAGCAGCACGGTTGTCTCACAGCTCGAAGGTACCTGGTTTGAATCCCAGCTTGGACCTTTCTGTGTGAAGTTTGCATGTTCTCCTTGTGCTTGCATGGGTTTTCTGCCACAGTTCAAACACATGTAGGGTGTGTTAGAATAACTGGTGGTGCTAAACTGCCCTCAGGAATGAGCCCTGCTGAGGTCTGGTGACCGGTCCAGGATGTGCACCTGCCCTCTCCCCAACCATAACTGGCACAGGCTCCAGCAAATCCCTGTTACCTGAAATAGATATAAGAGGGCATAGATAAATGGATGACTTATGTGTCTATACAGTGCTCTAAAAAAAGTGGCATATGAGTCACATCAATATGAGAAAAAAAAGTGAATATAAGTCACTCCAGCCCAGCAATGTGAATGTAGTTTGAGAAGCAGAATATCAGCCCTGGATCAACTCATACTACAAGTCTGTGCAAGTACAGATGTTTTTTAAATATGCTAATTTGCTATTTTTGTTTTCATCTGGTAGCAGTAAGCAGATAAAGTAAATGTGTATCAACATAAGATAAAACCAAAATGATCAAGCTTAACATTAGCTGCCTTTTATAACTGAGACAATTAACTTGTTCTTTAAATTAATTTACATATATTTAAACATTTACAATGTCCAGTGACATTCACAACACTGGTTGATCATAGTTGAGGATTCAAAGATTGAATTTGAGTGGCATATTTCATCATATAAGACTTCTAATTACAATAACAATGTAGCATTATGAGTGTTTTGATTCCACCTATTTTTTTTTTTCTTTCTGATAACATATTTAACATCAGGGATTTTACAGCTTTACCTGTTTAGTACCAATGTGCATATATAGTTTGCTAGTGGGTGGTGGGGGTGGGTGAGGGGCTTGTGAGGTGAGACGTGTAAGCCTGCTGCTTGTTGCAGAGTTAGTCGGGATTAGGTCATGTATCTGTGGGATAAGACCGAGTTAGCGGGAGCCTACAGGCCTCCACCTCATACCATCTGTCCAAACTTTGTGGACCCCCCCCCACAACTCTATCACTCTCTCATTCCCTCTGTCCTGTCTGTCTGCATCCTTTCCATCACGTCATGTCCTTTTTATCCAGAAATCATTTTCAAGGCTGTTGTTTCCACATGAAGAACACCCAGTATTGTCCCAGTATCACCTCCTTCTGAGTGTCTCCATCTCCTGCAGCTCATGTGTCATGACCTCTGATGGTCTTAAGAGCCTCTCGGAGGATAAACGCTGAAAGATATGAAACCCAGGCTAACAGGGTGACTGAAGGGTCAGCATCCCATTCATGGGGTTTTGCTCAATAAAGAGACATACTCAGGCTTAACGGGTCAGTTCATTCAAATCAACAAAAAATAAACATCTTCTCATTTATTCCCAATTAAACTCAGTTTTCTTTGATGGGGTTTAGGAACAGAACTTTTGTTCATTAAATACTTTGGACTGAACGTCAGTATTTTGTGAAATAGTTTTATTCTCTTTCTGTGATTTTGATTGGAAGATAATAATTTCTGAACTGTAAATTTAATCTATAATTATCATTTCACTTAAAATACAGGAATAGAGAAGAAACTGCTACAAATCATAAAAATGATAATGAAAGCAGTTTTTTCTTTTACCTTTGCAGTGTTTTCCAAATTTGCAAAGATAAGTTGCTTGTGGCAAAGCTAATGCTATTTAGCTTCACTTTGACAAGAGGAGAAATATGTGGCCACCTTTAAAACTTAATCATTGACACTTAATATATTGTTTTCTGAGCTGTATAAACTAAAGTGAAAAATGGCTCATAGTATAACAGGGAAATTACTTTTTTTCTGTTTGTTTTGTTTTGTTTTCTACCATAAATACATTTACATCATTTCCTGAAGGTACATTTCATGTTTCATCAGGGTCATTTTCTCACAGATATGTAAAATAACAATATTCCTTTTTATAATCAGAGGATTCAGCCACACGAGCCATCAGAACACCGTTCACAGGAATTAGCCTCTATTTCAGACCAAGATGTAATTTCCATCCTTTCTGTTCAGTCTATTCTTTCTAATTAGAAAATGGTTCATGTAGCTTGAGTGAACGGATATAAATAATATTGATAATAGAATTTGTACTGCCATTGTTAAGGGTCTCAGCTCAAATGTGATCCATTTGCTTCACATAACCTGCACCATGACAGTGAAACTGACACACAAGAGCAGTGAGCAGTAAGTTAATGGGCCCAACTTGAATGTGAGATGCACTGAGAAGCTGCAGTGTGGAGGAGAGGTGATGGTGTGTTTGCCACAAAGTATGAGGTAAGTTTGTCTGTGTCTCCCTCTCTTTGTCCCTCACCCTCACTGGAGGCCCTGTTGGTTTAGCTGCTAAGCTTCCCCCGGAAACGCAAACGATGGTCAGATAGGGAGGTTAAAGCAGAAAGCACAGGAAACTGAAACTGAAAGAAGAGAACACTTGTTTGTTTTGTTGTTTTTCATTTACTTTTTTCCTGTGATTCAAATTTCTTTAAAATATTTAATTCATATATATTCTTAAACAGCTTCTCAGCTCATCAAAGATTCTCTTATAATATATTTGTAGAAGGACAACATCAAACTTCTGTTTGTAAGTCTTGTGCTTTTTTTTTTTTTTTTTATTCAATGAGTCAGCATGTCTGCTTGCCCTAAAGGTATTGTTTACTATCTAAATCAGATTTGCGAAGGCACTATTAATTCACTGATTCCTCAACGAGACACTATTAAGACACACAGAGACTCAGGATTAACAAGTTTAGCTTTTAAGGAGCATTGAGAAATGCTTGTTGTGCATTTCTCGGTTCTGTGGGACTTAAATGGGACAGAAGGAAAAAACAAAAACAGAATGGATTGATCAATTTTGAATCCTGCAGAAAAAGGCAAGGCAGCCTGGAGCTGTTGTGTTTATATGTGAAGCGCTTATCAGATGCTTTGTGGAAATGTTTCTGCTTGTATCCACAATATTAGACAGGTGACAGATGAAAACATGAGACTTTTGTCAAATATTCATTGACAGACATTTCATCTCATCCTGAAATTGTTATTGAATTGTTCCACCACAAGAATTAAATGTCAAACAGCATTAATATTCAAGCACAGAAAGGGCTGTTTGGCTTCTAGACCTACAGAGAATATTTACAGTAAATGAAACCATTGACCTCAGTCAATCAGTCATTGAACATACGCCACATATGTTTTTCTAATATCATTGTCTCCTGTAATAAAATTTGAAAATTTAACCTAAATTTGATTAAATGAACATTCTGGAGTTCAAATAACCTCAGGTTTATCATTAAATGGTAATGATTATAAACCTTTGAGCCAGAACAGAGTATGTGTTTGCAACATAATGACAATCAATATGAGCACAGGGAACCACTATTTCGAGCTTCTAGCAAGACTCAAAAATGTCATTCCACTTGAGTGATACTATAGATACTGTCCCTAACTTTGTAAGTATAAAAACAATTGTTTGTGCATGCACTTTGGTCATTACCATATTGTTCTGTTTGAGTCAACCCCCAATGTCATTCAAACTGCTGCGAACAGATTTATTAATTGCTATTTCAATGCAAACACATTTTGTCCCCTCTCAAAACGGCTTGGATTCATTTTTGGTCCCTAATACGATTTAATATCATACATAGGTTTTCTTTAAACTCCAGAACTGTCCTCATAGTTTTGTTTTTTTTTCCAGTTAGAAAAAGAAAAAGGTTTGTGGTCTCTGTTGGGCTCTGTGAGGAATCTCACAGTCATGGTTTGGGTTCACTTGCTCCTTTCTCAGGAAGGTTGAAAATAAAACAACTCACAGTTGCTCTGAATGATGACTTTTGTCCTGGTAAGAAACAGTTCAGTCCTGATGTTGAGTCCTGCCTTCCAGGATGAAAACTGGAATGCTCACATGTAAGCCATGAAGGGCCAATGGAGGGACTGTGCAACACCAGGAGATCTGCTGTGGTTTGCAGTTGCAAGTGAGTTCAAGGTTCAGAACTTAAAATCTTGAAATGAATGACAAATATATTAAATGGTAATAATGATGCTGTTTTACAAGGGGCTTACTTTAACCACTTCTTCCTGTTCAGGTCTCCTGGAACTTATCCCTGATGTCTTCATGTGAAAGGTAGAGGTATACCCCAAGCAAGTCATCATTCCATCACAAGACAGCTTAACACATTCCTTTTTTTCTTTTTTTTAATGTAGGGAAGGATGTAGGTGCATTATTGCCTCATGTTCGACAGGATGACAGTAGCTCACAGAGACTACTTCTGGGTGAGCTATTGTGTCCTTGTTGTTTAAGATTCAAACCCCATTGAACAACAAAGTGTAATTTTAGACATTTAACAGCGCTCTTTTTTTTTAGATGATTGCGGTCACTCGTGACTTTGATTCGAACCAGAGTTGTGGCCTCCAAATCGCTTTGTTCACAGCTCATTTCAGTGCGTCAACGTCCACGGTGGGGCAGCACAGAGTCTTCAGTTCAACTTGTGGAAAGACAAAAGACTTGTTTCACTCTGTGATGTGTGAGGAGACACATGTTTTTTCTCTCTTTTTTAATGTAATGCAGAATCTGATCTGTCAGAATACCTTGTTATAAAGAAGAAAACTTTAACAGCGCTGGAAGGGGAACTGCGTTGCAGTCGCTCCATTTTTAAAAAATATTTATTAAAAGGATCATGGGCAGCATCAAAATAACAAGGGAGATGAGGATTTGTAAGCGTGGGCTTTGCTGAGTAATGCAAGTTGAAAAGAAAAATGAAACAAGACGAAAGATATAGAATAAAGAGAAAACGACAGAGATCAATGAAAGAGGGAGCGAGACATTGCCAGAGAGTGTGAACATGCCTGTGAACCATGAGAGAGGGATGAGGGGGGAGACAGAGAGAGGAGGGGATTGTTGCAAACAGGGATTTGCAGCAGAGGGGAGAGAAAGAAAGGGGGCAGTGGCACTCAGTGACAGAGAGCTATACACACTCACATGCACTCATGCGCACACACACACACAAACACACACACTCTGTTTCCTCTGTGTCTCTTACCAAACGTGTCAGTCAACCAGTCAGTCGATTATTTTTGTGTGAGTGTGTGTGTCTGGTGGGGATGTTGACAAGAGCTCATAACCATCCTTCATCTCTATGACCAACGGTAAGATCATTTCATTCACTTTGACTGTTTGACCGTCTGTGTCATTTCAGACCTTCATCTCTGCTTTCATTCCCCTATTTTTCTCTCATGATTGTGTTTCTATCGTGACTCTGGTTCAGAGCCAGACTGAGGCCTCCATGGAGCCCTGTCACTGTTTGCTTTCTTTTACGACCCATTTTGAGCCGTGGGGGGCAAAACTAATGAGCTGTGCAGCTGAGGCACCAGTCAAAGGTGGATTTTTAATTAGGTGTTCATTTTGATAATAGTAACAATTAAATCTGAAGGTCTGTAATTAGTGTTGGCTGAAATAGCTATGCTCTTCTATAGCTTTCTTTGATGTCATTACCAGTGTAGAATAAATCAAAATGAAAACTTTTCATTGATAATGTGAAGACATAGCTGCTTGTTTCAGTTTGTGCAGCCTGGTTTGAATGATTTGGCTTGTTACATTATTGTTAACCTATTTGTCATCTCTAAGTTTTCTACATTCTACTTCTAAGTTCAAACATCTTAAATATAACTTTTACCTCAACTAAAACTTTCACTGAAAAATATTCTTATGTACTAGCTGCATAAAATGTATTTCAGTTCATTTTTTGAAAGTCTCTGGATTAAAGTCTGAACCTCTTGGTAATTGGATTTGGTCTCTCGAGACTTGTGGGGATTTTTTTTGTTTATTTTTTTTGTCAAAAATGATTAATTCCTCTTAGTGTGTAATTAGTCCTACATAAAGATGTACAAATTATAAACATCTGACAGGCAAAAAGAAGCTAATCTTAAAAGGTATTTGAAATATATATATATATATATAGTTCATGGACAGAATGAAAGATGATATATGGCTTTACTTGCTACAAAGGAGATCACTGATAGACACTTGAACACTCATATGAAATAAAAATGAAAAAAATGCATTTGGTTCACA
>JBAMYA010000019.1:1393442-1417091 GCA_037176975.1 Arrhamphus sclerolepis | reverse complement strand
CATTTGGTTCACATAAACCAAATGATCTGTCTATATATGCTGCAAATGTTTGCTTTTGTTAAAACTTACACATGTTTTTAAAAGTGTTCATCCTTCTAAAGTCCTATTCATATGCGCATTAAGATGGTGGGAAGGCTACAGATTAGTATCTATGTAAAAGGCACATACATTCTAGTCTAATTTATGTTTTTGTTTTGTTTTTGTTTTGTATCTTATGTCTAAACCTTTTAATGAGGAAGTTGTTGTACAAACATCTCAAAGTAAAATAATTAGTAAACCAGAAATGGATAATACTTTTTGATTATTTTTTCATTCATTGTTAATTAATCACATTTGAAGATTACTTAGAAATGTTCGTGAGGGCAGTTTTTGATGTTGCTAATAAATGGATCTTGGTTGTCCAACTATTGATCTGAGAGGTTTTGACTTGCCTAAAAAAAAGCTTTTGAGAATTTGTGAATTTTGAAGAGAGAAGTTGTGTTCAGACTACAAAGATCCTTACATCAGCTGGGACAAAATAAAACAGAAGTTTGAAATAAAAAAAAGCAATAGGATGAGCTTTTTTAACCTCTTCTAATCTGTGCTTGAGGCTAGCAGCTTAAGACCACATTAACATAGCACACACAAATCTCACAAGGATGATACTACGTTGGATCTATGATTAGAAGAAAAATGGGAGGGAAGCTCTGCTCTTATTAGTGTTTTCAGGTGGCATATGTTGGGGGTCAGTTGTTGTGGTCCATAGTGGTTGGGTCTGGCCAAATAATCTCTCAATAGCGTACTGGCTGCCACAGTACATTGTGGACAAGCAGGAAGCTTTCACAGACACGAAGAATGTACAGAATTAAATAAAATAAAACATCACGTTTTTAAATTTTCATTTTGAGACCCTGATGACATGATGGTAAATGTGCTGATTGGTAACATTATATGCATCCCACATACTCTTTATAAGAGGTATTTGATCTATGCAAATATAAAGTGATAAAACTCTTTTAACAGACTGATCTTGCCAACCTTTCCTCTTGGCTCCGGCTCTTAAACCATGTTTTGTTTTGTTTTTGTTTGTTTTTTATCTGTTTCTTTAGAACAAAAAGAGGAAGACAAGAAAAGAGGGGCTTACAATTTCATACAGATAAAACCCATCAAACGTTTGACTTCCTGACATCACTATTGCTGCTGTCTATGAGCTGCACTGAGGCAAAGGAGTGGACTTTCCAACGATCCTGCTGACATACGGAAAACCCTGTTGAGGTTACCAGCAGCAGCAAACACCATGTCCTCTCCTTCCCTACCCATGCCGTCTCTCCCTCCTAGCCCTCTGGCCATGGAGTATCTCAACGACTTTGACCTCCTTAAGTTTGAAGTGAAATCTGACACTCCTCCACTCCCCCCTCCATGTGCATATCCCAAATCTGGCCTTCCCCAAGACCCCCCCAGCTCTCCATACACCAGCCACCCTCCACAAGACTCCAGTTTGAGCTCCAGCCCTTACAACTCGCTGCCACCTTCGCCGACGCTCAGCGACGCCCACCCGCCCCCTTCAGGGTCCTCTTCGCTCTCTTCATCATCCTCTTCCATCTCCTTCCCCCTTTCCATATCCAACAGCTTCACTTCTGGCATCAGTTCTGGCTCCCAGGGGAACTTGGAGGGCAGCCCAGCTCACAGCGGCCCTCAAGGTCCCACCCATGCCTCACTGGAGGACCTGATTTGGTTGGCAGCATTGCAGCAGCAGTTTGGGGGTGAGGTTACAGCGCCTGCCACTTTACTGGGAGCCTTGGGAGGAGTACCAGAGAGAGGAGACCGAGAGAGGGGGGCAGTAAATGGCTTCCTGGGCTGCGAAGATGCCGTGGAGGCTTTGCTGAACTCCGCTGCAGCAGCCGTCAGTTCACAGGTAACAAATATCTACATGTAGTGTCTTTTTTTCTCATCATCCACATGTCAACATTGAGGAGCTGATTTTATCTTCTTCCCTGACTGGTCCCCAGTTCCCAGGTCTTTCTCAAAGTTCAAGCAGCAACCTGGGGGACTCCAGCAGCGACAGTGGAGGAGATATCTCTTGCACCAAGGCACCAGACATGTGCCCTCGCCCTCTTGTCTTCCTTTCATCAGCTCCTCCCTCACTCTCCAACACTGCCCCTGTCTCGGCTCCCTACCCCCAACCCCCCAGCCCCCAAGGCCGCCTTCATCACCACCAGCATCACCACCATCAGCATCATCCACACCACCCCATGCATGGAAACCATCACCATCATCACCACCTGCAAGTCAACCAGGTACACATCAGTCCAGAAAGTTGAGATAAGCTCTTTATGATGATGATACTCAACGGCAAGCAGTGAACAGGTAACCATAGGTAGATTTTGGAGTTCAGAACATTAATGTTGCATTAACATACTGGCTAGAGGGATAGAAGGATGCTACAAAAACAATTAAGAGTAGGACAAATGGAAATGATACTAAGAATCACTATAAGACTTGTGTTTATAAAATTTTAGCCTTTAGCTCAAAGTCTTCACATTTCACAGTGGAAGCATAGTGTGCAAGAATTACATATAATTAAATAGCCTATAAATACATTGTTAGCCTTTCGCCCGAAATGAGCTGGGATAGGCTCCAGCAGACCCCTGTGATCCTGCACAGGAAATAGTGGATATAGATAATGGATGGATGGATACATTGTTAATAATGTATTGTAATGTAGTTTTTCAACTGCATGTGCTCACATTTTTAAGTGACTTTAAATATATGAATGTGTTGAGACAGTAGCAAATTCACAAGTAAATATACTTTGTGCTCTGGCTGATCAAGATGATTGGATGGATCTTTATATAGAGCACAGCGTGAGCTTATGATAATATCTGCTATTATTGCTGTATGTAATCCTGATAAGTGTCACCCACAGTTAGTCAGATTACATGACAGATTATGGACATGTGGTGCCGAAATGTGCCCCCTGACAGACAGACGTGTTCATATAGCGCACGCGGAGACACACACACTCAGTTTGACACATCATATGTGCACCTGTCACATCACAGTTACTGTATAAGTATGAATGTTTGACAGCTTCACACTCCTCTAACTGCACACACTTGCAGCCATTTCTAGCATATGTCTTGCTGCCAAGTAACGGTGAGACACAGTATATTCTGTGTGTGTTTTTTCTCCATCTGTCTAGCAGTGTGGGGTGAATGAGCGCTTCTCTGATGAGCAGCTGGTGAGCCTTTCGGTGCGCGAGCTAAATCGACACCTGCGTGGAGTGAGCAAGGATGAGGTGGTGCGCCTGAAGCAGAAGCGCCGCACGCTAAAGAACCGTGGCTATGCCCAGTCCTGCCGCTACAAGCGCTTGCAGCACCGCCATGCTCTGGAGTCAGAGAAGCATGTTCTTACACAACAGGTAAACATGCACCCGTGTGCATTTACAGCTTTCAATGACAAACTTTGACATTTCCTTTTTCAGTCAGTGGCCATTGCTCTAAGACTGCAAGGCAAGGTCAACTTCCCCTTAAATGTCAAAAATTAAATGGTCAAATATTTACAGTTGTGTTAACAGCTCATTGACTGCAAATGTGTTAGAACACGTTCATCTCGAATGTAAGTTTGTTCAGAATCAGCTTCTTATCAGAAATCGACTTTATGTTAACTTCTTATACATTACCATGAATGCCATAGAGTTCAAGAAGTCGTTTTCTTATACGGTCTATGGTCAACGCATTTGCCTGTAGAAGCTGAGTGTCCATGCACTTCAATGGGACTGCATGGAACAGGTTTTTTTTTTTTTTTTAAATTGCCTCAAAACTCGATGGTCATTGGATAAATGCTATGATTTAGTCCCGCCCCCGGACGCTCAGCTTCTCTGGGGGTGAATGGAGCTGTGGGCTGGCCTGGACGCTGAGCTTCTGCATGATGATTGGAGGATCAATCGAAAGTCTGAATCCTGCTTTGATTGAAAGCGATTTTGAGATATATACCATTACTTACTTACAGGGAGTTCACTGCAAGTGAAGTGAAACGACAGTTTCTTGATATTTGCTTGGTGAAATTACTTGACCATTTTCCATTGTTCATTTCTTACACTGTAAATAAAACACTCTCATAGTATTTCCTTGTTTCAGTTTAACCTAAGTTCAACATTTCCTCATTCAAGTTAAATATTGTTTCGTTAGTTCGTTCACAGACCATTTTCGTTGAGAATGAAAAGAGGGCAGATTTTATGTATAAAAATATTGACAAATTTTACGACGTAAGCCGACAATGAGCTTCCCCTTTTTAACAGACCAGCAGCGGCCACTGCTTTCAGTGTATGTCCTCAGTCTTCACCAACCTTTTTCAACCATTGTGCTCCAACATTTTGTAAAATGTTTAAAATGTTGCACTTTTTGCTTTTGACTCACCCCCACATACTATGTCATTGGCTAAGGTTTAGCTGCCTACCCCCAAACTGATTGGCTGACATTGGGTCGATGGGTTGAAAGTTTCTCAAGTTTTGAGACACCCCAGTTCTTCCAGTTTTTCATTTCAAAAAAGGTTAAGTCCAATAAAAAATGGCGTAAAGGTAAATAGCGAACTTCCAGAGGATTAAAAATAAGAGTTACCCAAAATTGAAAAAATAATGTACATTTCAGTATTCATCTTTTTTTTATGCCTTTTTCAGGGAACAAAGCAAAGCATCTTACAGGTGCCACACATTTATTGGAACTTCTACGACAAAGTTGGGAAAAACTTTCTGAAGAATATTTGATTTTCATTGTAGAAAGAATCCCACAAGTGTGTTCACCTGTTGGCTACTTTATTTTTATTAATTGATTGATCGATTACATTTTTTTAAAAATTCAGTTGTTTATTTGTTCTCTTTTCAGAATGTATGAGACATTAAACTGTGCAATTTTCAACAACAAAAAAAAAAGAATTTAATTAAATTGGAAAAATTGGGGTGTTCTTATATTTTTTTGACCAGTTGTGTATTTCAAGTTGGGCTTTGATATATTTCTGCCTCTTCTTTGTTGTTTTCAAACCAGTTCTTTCAAAGATAGATTACTGCAGTGTTAGTAAAAATGACCTTTATCATTTTCTTCTCACATACAATATTCTTTTATTATTATTATTATTATTTAATTTTAATCCCTGAGCTACATGCAGGAAGTAAACAAAAGGAAGCTCAGCACTGCAAGCTACAGTGCTGCAGAAAAGAAGTCGCATGGTCACCTAGTATTTGGTGGTGAGATTACAGATCAACACAAACAACAACAGACATGCATAAATCCCAACAAGATAAGTCCCGTATGTAGGTTCTAGTTGCTACATAAAAACATAAATCAAATTTAAGGGGAGTCACGGTGACAGCAGTTCATTCTGAGTCCCATCAAGAAGCCAGTTTTCACTATCTAAAATGACTCAAACGTCAGAAACGTAGTGTTCCAAACATACCCTACATAGTAGATTTTTTTTTTTTGTCAAATCACTTTTGTGGCAAGCACATATAAAGACTAGATCCACTTATGATCAATGTTGCCATACTCTGTTACAACAAAGACTGTCTATTGTGATGCAACAGGGACAACGATGGTTGGTGATAGTATATCATCATAAAAACAGATATGCTGAGTCTAAAGTTGAAGCCATTACCATCTTTTGGTTGCACAGTGGATATTTTCCCAAAAGTAGTACACCATCCAGGTATTTGTGTGTGTGTTGCATTCTCCAATTTACTACATTTAGCCAAAATCAGTACACACTAGTATTGCATGTGTTTTGTTTTGTTTTTAAAAAAGGGCCAACGTCTTGAGAGGGAGAATTTTCTCGCTTATAACTTTCGGTTGCGTTGGGTCACTTGTGAGATAGTACGAAATGAATGAGTGTGAACGGAGCTGCACCCTTTTTTGTTTTTTTGTTTGTTTTGTTTTTTTTTTGTGGTTATTCAGCTCTGAATACCCAGGATTGTTCCTGGTCTTCCAGCAGTTCATAGCTGCCTTTCAGCCTCAGTTCTCACAGTCAGCTGTGTTTTCTGTCTTCTGGCATTCCAAGTAAATTTACATTGATATTAATGATGTTTTTGGGGTTTTATTTTCAAAGGTAAATAATGCGCCGTGAGTTCCAAGTGCAAAGCTCAGTAAAGCTCAGTGTCCATGGTTCATTTAACATTTGCCATCTGCAATTTGTTTATTCTGGGGAAGAATCTTCTGTGTATACATGTGCAACTTGGCCAAAAGAAGAAAACACCAAAACAGACATTAATTTAACACTGTGCTTTGATTAATAAATATAAACTGTAACTTTTTTACACCAAAATTGGGACTGCAATATTTGTAAATTGTTAGTAGTCTTGCAACCCAAGGAAGAGACCCCCAATTATTTATAATGACTGTATAGAGTTTATCACAAGTGGGAGCCAAGAAAAGGTCAAAGGGCACTTCAGGATTTTCATGAGCGCTCGTGTGACTAAAGACAGTTAAAGCAGTTTGTAGCTGTTTAAGAGTCATGAAAGAGCTGTTGAGATTTTCCACTGTGGTGCTAATGGGCATGTGGGGGATGGTTTACAACTCTGTGTGTCTGTGTGTGTGTGCGCGCGTGTGCGTATGCGTTCCTGTCACGGTGTGTGGTTTCTCCTGGGCTGCTACCTGCAGCTTTTACAGCAAGTGCACTACTAATTGCTCTTTAGAGTTCATATTAGAGCAGTAATAGGTAATGTATACAACCTGTGGAGCCCTGCGAATTTACTTGTAAAGACCTTTTTTGTTTCTTTTTCTTTTTTTTTTTTAACCTGTCTCCTTAGGAAAGAAGAAATCCAAGTTCCAGACGTTTAAAAAGTTTTTCACCAGGAAGAAGAGAAAGGAGCCATCAACTGCAGGAGCAGAAGCAGGCCTTAAAGCCAGCCAATCAAGCGACAATGTCAGCAAAACATCTGAGAATAACGCCCTCACTCGATCCGAGAAGGATAAGGGATCTGGGTAAGATCACGCGGAGGAAAAGAGCAAAAAATTCAAAGATTGACACAGTTATGTAAACTTGATGTGTATATTATGGTACATTTTGTTTATTTAACCCATTGATGCACCTTCAAAAAGTAAAGTCCCTTTGACACAAAAATGTGCTCGTAACAAAAGCAGAATATAAAAATGTCTTTTTTTTTCAATAAAATAGTTTCTCAATGAAATTTTGAAATTTTAACCCTTAAATTGACAGGTTTTTCTCATGATGCAACTCCATTTTATGGTGTAGAAAACAATAAATGATTTATTTTCGATATACTGAAATACTAGTGTTATTGATCCTTTATCATATTTTTGTGCTTTTGTCCATTTTTCTCCATGTGCCAGTTATGTTATAAAAAGAAAATTACATAAATGGGCTATAAATCTCTCAGAACACAGAATTAAAGCTCCAGGCCCCAAATGAAGTGGAGAAACGAGAAGATGCACTTTAATACTTTTTTTTAAGAGCACGATAAAAAAATAAATGAATAAAAATAGTGATTTGAATGGATTCCTATGGGCACAAAAATATGCTAAAGGTTCAATAATGCTCGTATTTAAGTTTGCATTGTTTACAAAAGGTTAGAAATATACACAAAAAAGGGTTAAAAGGAAAGAATCATTTCTTTAAAAAAATGGTTTGTGAAATGAAACACTTGACAAAAGACAGAATGAGACAAATACACTTGACACAAATGAGAAAGTTTATTTCACTGCAACATTAGCTGTGTTTGAGAGCTTTACAGATTTGATTATTTGGAATGCAATGCATTGAAATGAATGTGAAGGTACTTCTTGTATTCTACTACTAGTGTCAAGTCTACCACTGTCTCCAGTTGAGACTGGGAAGCTATCGGACTGCAGCTGAACTGGTGGCAGCTCCACCTCATTACTCTGCATACAGACAGACGACACAAGTTAAATGTTATTGCTGAATGTTACCCCACTGACTTTCTCTGTCTGTTAAGATGGATAGCTTCTGTTCATGTAATAAAGGAAGGTTGTGTTTTAACATCCATCTCCTGTCCGGCCGACCTCACCTCAGTGCTGGCTGCTTGCTTCCTGTTTTTGTAACTAGTAGTGGAATGTGTCCTCCCGAGGACGAGTCCTGAATTTCTTTGTTTTCCTGAGTTGTGCCACTTCCTGCTTATCTGCTCTCTGCCTGTCACAGGATGCATCTTGTTAGATTTCACTGCGGACATCATAAGAAGTCAGCCACCATAACAGAGAAGTGTTGTTGGTTTAACTGTTTGTTCGTTTTTGTTTTTTCTTCAAGGTGTTTTATTACTTTTTATTTCTACTATCTGACTTGTTACCAGTCATGGTTGTTTTGTTTTAGAATCTGTGAAACATCCTTTTTGGATTTGCTTATTTATTTTTTTTATCTTCACATTTCCCAAAGGTCAAAGATCAGTCTGGGCAGCAAGGCCTTGTCACATGACTCCGTCTTCGTTTCTGATTCGTCGGAGGCCAACGAGGCTCTTGGGGCGTCTCAGGACAGCATTCATGGAAAAGTAAAATCACTGCAGGTGAAGACTCACAAGATGAAACGGTGACTCTGACCTGCTGCTGAGGTTAAAGGAGAGCTAATGATTAACAAATGACACCATTTCAGTGTGTGGGAATGTTTATAATTAGGATATGACTGATGATAATGAGACAAAAAGACATTTCTATTTACTAAATGTGATCACACCACAGGGCTAATTTTAATAGGGTTAAATACAGTTACATTTTTACTCCAAAGTACAGTCTGGATCCAGAGCGATGTGATAAATACAAAAGGTCAAACAGACGCCTTTGTGTGGGAAACGTAAAGCTCATTTAAAGTAAAGTTAAAAGACTGAGTGACTATAAGGAAAGCAGGCAGATAACAAATAGCTGTCAAGACGTCAAGCTAAAATGGGAAAACATGAGACACAGATGGACAGGTTGACCTTCAGCTGTCCAACTGCTCCATTCAGTTACCAGGGAGAGAAAATTAAGCAGTGTCTTAAGGGGATTTACCAAAAAAGACTTTCTTCTTTGGGTAACAAAACAGAAAGCAGTATTTGAGCTGAGCCTGTTTACAGATCATTATATAATCAGTTCAAATATAATACTGTTGTCACAGAAAACAGCATGGATGTGACAGGAAGATAAAAGGTGCAGGTATCTTTATTTGCATAAACTGCATTTACTGTGCATGGAGTTTAATACGCACTTGCTTCGTTGATAAGCAGAATGAGGCCATCCCGGAGCCAAATATAAACACATTATACAAGGATCCATATCTTATGAGGTGCTAGCTGAGGATGAAGCGCAGAAAGGCAAACTGCATGTAACACATGTGCTGATTATAGGAAATTCTGTGTGCAGACACTTAAGACATCACGCTGCTGTCATTTGAGTTTCTGTATGCTAAAGTATAACTGTTAGGAAGGAGCAACTCCCTTTCTTTCCTGCTCCAGAAACATCATTTTTAAGCATGAAAATTAAAAATACTACAGAATAATTTTAATTGTCCCATTTCTACAAGATAGTTGATTGCTAGTTGTAATCTGTAAGTTAAATGTCCTGTGGAGGTAAGATCTTAAAATCTTCACTAAACAAAGATGCATTTCATAAAAAAGTAACGGCATACAACAGCAAGGAAGAACAGGATAGACTGAATCTTTTATTTTTTGCTTGTTCACACACTCCCCAGCTATCAGCACATTGCTTTAACTGAATTCATATATATACCATTTTCTGTGAAAAAAAAGTAACAGAAATGTGCATTTATTAAACAACATGTAGTAGTATTTTTTTACAACTAGAATTTTGGAATAATCATACCTTCCTATAAACATATCATTTATTCTTGTTATCATAGGAGTTCCTTTAGTTAACATGATATATTTATTCTTTGAAATATTAACATTGTTCATACAGTGTTTGCCAGAATTCAGCGCAGCTCCACAAAAGCTTAACTGTCCAGTGTTTGTTTTGAACTCGAGTAAAGTCCTTGAGTGGCAGTTGCAGGACATCAGGGCGATAAGACGACTGTTTGAGTTTCTGTAATACCTGCTATGCACACAAAAACACTTTGGCTGTCAAGTGCCAGAATATTTGTTGTGAAAAAAGAAATCACACACTCTCCTAATTCTTTTATGAGACCTTAAGAAAATTTTTTTGAAAAAAACTCCCACTGGTCTTACTAAATATGACATTTAATTAAGAATCAAACAGGTGCTGCTGATGAGGTACATTTGATTAATGCAGTGTGGCCTCCTCTATAAAAGCAGAAGTTTAAGCAGTGTGCTTTGGTGTGTGTTAACAAGAGTCGAGGGAAAAATCAGCAGTGATCTTAGAGAGCCAGCTGTTGCTGCTTATTAGTCTGGGGAGATTTATGAGGCCATTACTGTCAATATTTCTATTAATCTATTCAGTATAGAATCCGTAATCCCGCAAACATTCAGGAAAGTTGACGTTCATCCTAGACCTGAAGTCCCAGCAAGTTCACACCAAGGTCAGACAATGCAAAACTGCAATGGATGCAAGAGCTACATCTCAGAATCTCCAGGTCCCAGCCAGCATGTTAAATATTAAAATTCTCGACGGTACAGTTGGGAAAAGACCAGACAAGCATAGTTACCAGTGAATGGCAGCACTGCTTAGGTTTGGATAGTTGCTTATTTGGAGGATGTCCTCTGGACAACCCAAACCATGGACTGTATGAGAAGAACTGGATGGACCCACTGTGATATCGCTCATAAAATTTCAGATTTTGAAGCTCTTCTTTTGTAGACTCTGTTGTGCCGTGTTGCAAATAGGCAGAACGAGCAGGTCCAGAAACGTGGCCACCTTATTTCAGTCACAGTTAGCTTTTAGCTCAGCTGGGTTACCTATGTCACTAATTTATATTACTTCACATTCATATTCTTGTCAAATCTGTCCAGACATCTTCATTTCATTTCAAGTGCTGCTATAGAAACATCTAAAATAAGCACTGCCAGAGCTGAAACATCATCAAAAATCACTGCTGCATTTAGCCAACACACAGATGGCACAAGCTGTCTACTGCCTGAATAAAGTTCATCCTCTGACATTTCCAGGCCAACCCACAGCCAGCCATGCACTCTTAGTACAATTACAATTACAGTCTTTTTAAAATAAGACTCACGTTGCTCTGTTAGGTCTTTATTCACAGTGCTAAGCACAGTTATGCCAACAAAAAGACCACGCCCCCCAGTTAGGCATACTTTTGTTGCTTTAAATTATTATTTTACCTGATGTGAGACAAAAGAATTTGCCTCTTGTGCAGTTGCCATGAATGTGAAATCTAGCTATGGAGATCAAAAAAACAAGTTATAAATATGTTTATTTCAGCTGCAAAATTGCACATTTTCACAAGGGTAAAAATGTTTAACTGGCCCCCAGAGATGAATCAAATGCTCTTTGTCTTTCTGCTTTAGATTTGAATAATCTGTAGAAGAGCCAGTATTCTAGAGTCAAATGAGAAACCTGTCCTAGAACTAAAGATTGGTTGAAACAGGACAATGATGCCAAGCACCCCAGAAAATCTTCTCCATTAACCATACACAAAACCTGGAGAGCAAATTTGATTCTTGAACATAATCTCTTTTCCGTCTCTGCAGCTCCAGCTGAAGCAGGCCATCAAACTGGGCTCTCCTCCATCCTTGATGTGTGTGAAGAAGACGGATGACACTGGCGCCATGTCTGAGGATGACGGTCTGCCCTGCAGTCCACCTGAATGCTCAACTCCTCACACAGCCACGGTAAAACCTTCGTACAGTGAAGTCTTCCCTCAGCCGTCCACCTGAATGCTCTTTGCTCTGTTACCACTCTTATCCTCATTCTTTCTGAATCTCTCAGAACCGGGATCACATGAAGAGCTCCAACAGTCTGCTAGACAATGATGATGACCAGGTAATCTAGTTATATTCACTTTGATGTCTTGTATACTTTACAAGTTATGCAGAAAATTTCCTGCAAGGTTCAAACCCTGGTAGATCTGTAGATTTATCCATCTGTCAGTGAAGCTCAGTCCTATTTATGCCCTCAAGATAAAACGTAATATTTTATAATTATAATGTAGTATTATTCTACTACATTAGATAAATGTTTACACATTATAGGAGTCCTGGTTTACCAGATGTCTCTTTACCATTAGTAAATGGTAAAGAGCATAATTAATGGGCATAAGTAATGAGCTCCAAGTATACCTGCTGAGAGGACTGTTTGATGCCAGACAACTCAGCTATTTCATGATTACATAACTACAGTTATTTGCAGCTTCAGTTACCTTTTTGTGGATATTTGACAACTAACGTACATTTATAAATGTTACTGATGGCTCTCCAACAACTGCTAAGATCCCATGCTGCTTTGCAGTATTTCAAGGTAATGTATTTGATTATTTTATTTTTTTTGGATATACTATTATTTATCCCCGTGGGGAGATTCTTCCTCCGCATTTGACCCATCTGGGCTGCTGGACCCAGAGTAGTGGGCTGCCGCGATGCGGCGCCTGGGGATTTCAGGTGCCTTGCTCAGGGGCACCTCATCCATGGATGAGGACGTGGGGAAGTGCTTGTTCAGGCTGGTACCAGCCGGGGAGTGCATTGAAACAGCGACCCTCCGGTCCAGTTCTCTTGCCGGTTCGCCATGGAACCCCCCGAACCTCTATTCTGATAGAGCTCCATCGGCAGCAATGACATGCAATCTATTTGAACGACAACATTAATCTCTCTTTTTCCATACTTGCTGCCTCTAATGGAAAACTGCACCCGCACCACCAGTAGTGGACCTGCTACAACATTTTTTGGTGTGTTAGGCTATTAGCGACTAATTTAACCCTGAGTCAATAAGAATAATTTCATTTTGCTACAAGAGACAAATGTAATGACCATGCAAATTGGGAACTGTAATGCTTAATCAACGAGACCGATTCCTTAAGCTGCGTGCTGCCATTTTAAGATGAGCATCATCTTGTGAGCAGAGTTGTTTGTTATCATCTTAACGACCATTCAAGTAAGTAAATTATAAAAGCCAGGAGGAATACTTTGGCTATGTGAGAGTGGAGTTTTGTTTGTGTGGTATTTCTGCTCATGTGACTGTGATGGTGAGCGTCTCATGATCCAGAGTAAATATGAAACCGCTCTTGGTTCCAAATAAAAGCGTTCTTTACAGACATTGACCACTTTTTCTGGTTTTCCCCCTCAGCTCTCTTTCCTCATGTGATATTCTCTCTAAGGCTAATTTTCCCTCTCTCCCCGTATCCTTTTTTTTCTTCATCCTAACATTGTTAATCTCCTGACCTGCTATATGAAGGTCAACAGCTCTGCAGCTTAAGACCGTGAAACCTAAAAGTTCCCTCGGCTCCCCAGCTACTCTGCCAGTTAAAACTATTTAGAATGGGTAGTTTTTGGAAAAAAAGCAGATGGAGTGCCAGTTCATGATAGGCCAGATGTCCTGGAAACCTCAGCCATCCAATTAGTCTCTGTAATGTGGCTAAAGACGCAGTCTGCACCGTATGGCAAATGAACGCTTGAAAGCAGCTTTTGGCAGGCTTTTGGCTGATCAGTTTCCCCACTAGAAATATCCCTTTTCAAAGTGCATTTTACTTGCAGGAATGTGATGGAGCATTTGCAGTGACTGAGGTATTAACTTCATACACAGCTTTAGCCATGTACATCTTCTCATATTGATTTATTCTGGCCAGATAGAGGCTGAGGTAAATCTTCTTCACAGCTCTTGAGTCTACTCGGGAGGGAAAGCAGCAGTTTGCTGACAGTTTACATTTGATCCCTGGCTCTCCTAGTCTACATGTCGTTGGGAATATAACTGAAACCCACATTGTCTCTGACATATTCATTGGTCTGTGTGTGACAGAGAAGAAGCACTGTAAATGGCTAATAAAACTGTATAGATTAAAGGCCCTTGTACATCAGTCCAATTTTTGGCTGAACGTCCGTCTCTCCCATCTTTTCAGCGTGTAACATACCATTAGTTCTGTCAGATGTTGCAGAGGTTTATTTTAACTGGCTCAGCATGTTGAATAAGAGTTGGGTCTCTTTGTGAGATCACTCTTGGTTGGCTGTTCAGCACCGTGATTGAGCTTTATTTGATGGTACATTCACTTAAATGCCTAATATGAAGCATAAATGTCCAAAAAAAGATCCATACGATGTGTCAGTTTAAGTCTAAATGTAGGTTTTTAAAACTTAAGTATAGTGGAAACTAATAACTGAACTGATAATAGCCCAAAAATAGACAAATATTGCTTTTGAACTCCGTAAAATGTAAAGCGCTTTGAACAACAAAGACAACAAAACACGGCATAACAAATACAAGAGTTGATGCTTGCATGCGTGTGTCTTTCTCAATGGTAAAATATTATAAAGTATATCATTATCATTATAGTGTTAACAGCTTAAATAAACTTTATTAAAGGGCATAAGGCAGCAGTATCTAACTTTTAGTTCAGAGCTGACTTGTGTTTGTGACAAAAACGATGAATTATTAAAAATAATCTTCAAGTTTGAAAATGGATCAACATCTTTCCTTTACATGATACTGAAACATGATTAGTTAAAGTTTTACTGTTAGCTTTGTTGTTGCGTAGATAAAATATCAATGTTCTGGACTTGTCTGAGTTAACAAACTTGCAAGTCATTGAGTAATTTCAAAGCACTCGTATATAATCACACAAGCAGTACTAATGCACTGTTCGTGTCTGTGTGGGTGTGGGTGTGTGTGTGTGTGTGTGTGTGTGTGTTTTAGTGGGTGTTGTCTGACCTACCCTCAAGTTGCTCTTCTAACCTTAAATGGAAGTCTGCAGCTTGACCTCCTCTTCCCCTCTGTGTCACATTTTCTCTTTCCTAATCTTAATTTTCTGACCTTATTTTCCTTCTCTGTAGCCAGAATACTTTGAATGTTATTACAGTGAATTGACAAAAAAAAGAAAAAAAAGAAAAGCCACATACAGTAGGTCAGAGTGCATTCCAATGGTTTCTTTGGCAGTCAGCATGTCTGCTCGTAGTTATAGCATTCAGGGTCTGACTCGGGACGCCTGTCCAACACAAGCTGATGTTTCTGTGACTTTATCGGTCATGTAGACTAACTTCAACCACGTCTGCTACTTCTTTTAATTTCATTTCTCTTAATTTTAATTTGTGCACTAATGTTAAAAAAAAATGAAGATTGCTTGTAAACAGTATGAACACAAGACTTGTGTTGCATTGTTTGGAGAACTAAGAGTTTCCCTGAGACTTTCTGCTGAAGCAAAGTGAAAATGTCAGGCGTGTGAGGGCTGCTTCTGTCGTGAGTGTTGGTCCTACAGATAAGGACTGCTTATATTTGTGCAGCTGGACTCTCTCTCACTGGTGATCCATTTCCTCTGGTATCTTTATCTGCTGCCTTCATCATTTAAGTTTAAAATCCATCTTACCAGCTCTTAGTAAAAATGTTAATGTTATACAGTTGAATTCTTCATAGCTGGGAACAAGACGGGGCTAGTGATTCAGACCTGGCTGCAGAGTTTGAGCATAGTATGACATGTGGATATAATTTCCCCAGGACATGGGTGGAAAAAAAAATCCCAGATATAGAGAGCTGGGCTTCCCTGGAGGTCTCTCCAGATCACGGTGTTGCTGCTTTAGAGCCAAGAAGCAATGGGGAGTTAAGCTTCCCATTTCCACAATGCTGACAAAGTGTTTCCTCTGTTAGGAGGTTATCTGGGAAATGCTTTAGAGGAGTCGACTGACTCTTGTTTCTTTTTCCTCCCAGTTGTCCTACGCGGGGTCCAGTAGAGCAGTGAGCCCCCTGGTGGTTCCCGGGGACTTCAGTCAGCCAGCCAGTCCCTTCAGCTGTCTGGATAACTCTGCAGCCAAACACAAGCTGGGTCTGAGACAAAAAGCCCGCAACAGGAGGAAACCTGCCAGCGTAAGACTCACACACACATTAAGATTACATGACCTACAGTAAAAACGATTCATTTCATTTTACTGTGTTGGATGTTTTTCCTATTTGTTGTAAACAGTTATTTCCGAGACCATAAAAGTCTGTTGCAGTGGGACAGTATAACAATTTATTTTAAAGAAAGCGACAATTTGACCAGATTGTTTAAACACCTTTAACTGGAGCTAGAAACACCGAATTAACTGCAAGAAACTGCGAGTACAATTTTGGAAATTCACTAAAAAGTCAGTTTACAATTCATGGTTTGGGTGATTTTATGTTTTGCAGCTGGCCCTAAAAGTATTTTTCAGACTTTTTCAGACAGATCAACTAACAGGTTGTTCAGGAGGAGCCACCAGTGGCTACCAGTATACAGGTCCAACTGGTCCGAACACTTGTGCTGTGGTCAGTAGTGTGGAACGTGAATATCAGCTATTTGATGGGCTCTCTTGCACCTTGATGGGAATCCAGCTGCCTCGCAAGGTTTACTGTAATTAGAAATAATGATAATGCAGAGAGACTCTTTAAAAGAGGGTTTGTTTATCAGCTTTGCAAATGTTCTTTCCCCGGCTTCATAGCACCTGTTGCAGCAGACCACTCAAGTAACGGACTTTACTGTTAATGCCAGAATTAAGGCTCGGCCAGAAAACCTGTGTCCGGTGCTGCTACACAGTGATAGCTCAGCCTTTGACCTGATGTCAGCTCCTGATGTTGTAGCCGATGTCTCATGTCTGTGCAGCGGCTCGAGTGGAAAACAGAGGGAGACTCGACAGTGGAGGACATGTTGACGGTCTCTGTCCCAGGAGCCGAAACAGACGCTTTGGAAGAACAGAAACAACAGAAGACAGAAGGTCAGAGCACGTCTTTGCTGTTCAGCTCAGTTCCCTCTTTCATTGAACTTTCAGAGACTGCATGTGTCTAAGTCCCTGTAATTATTTCTAAAACTGATTGGTACTAACATAGTTATAATAAACAAGACGTATGTTTAAGTTAATTGCTGAAAAAAAACAATGAAATTTCAATATCAGTTTTTTCAGACAGTGCAGTCACAATTATGTTGGAACTGTTTCTTTAATATATAATTTAAAAATGCTGTCATTAAATATTCAAGCTCAGATTGCATTATTATCATTATTAGTAATTATTTAATTAATTAAGTGTAGATTAAAAAACAATCTTTTTGAACTAAAGGAAATCATCGATTTTTAAATTGCATTTTAATATAATAATTGTACATTGAAAAACGAAAAAAAAAATGTTTTAATTCTGTCATTTCACATCTCTGGTGATTAAGACGGCTTTACACCTCGTAGCTTACTCCACTTGATCACAAGGAAGTGCAGCAGAGGAAGTTGTTCCATAAACATATTCAGATTGATGAGAAAAAAAAAGAATACACCCTCCTTCATTTATAAGATTTTATGTGATACAAAAAAATGTTAATGATAATCTGGTCAGAAACCAGGTCTTAAGATTAAGCAAACCCTAATTTAAGAAGAATTACACATAATCATTACATTGGGTCAGTTGTTATCTGACAGAAACAAATACTAAAACAGTGTGTGTGGGAATAAATAGTCAAGTAAGAATAATTAATAATTTGAGAAATTAAAGATCACGGGGAAAGAGACAGGCCCACTAATCAGGCAACAAAAAAAGCTATTTTGCATCTGAGTATTTAATTAAGAAAACTGTGAAGTTTTTCTTCTCATTTGGACAAAAAAGGAAGCTATGATTTTATTGTTTTGTTCTTTTTTTTTCTTCTTTTTTAGCCAGTCTTCTGTAAACCTGCTGCCATGTTTCATGTCTCATTGTTTTTTTGTTTTTGTTTTTTTTTGCCATAACACTTTTGTTTCTGTCTGTGATTCAGATGCAAACAGTGATCAGCTGAAACCAAAATTGGAGAGGGAAGAAAAAGAGGATGAGGAAGATGAGGAGGGAGGACAAATAGAGGATTCCACAATATCCCTGTTGAGAGATGAGGAGGAGGAGGAGGAGGGGGAGGGTGAGGATGAATCGGAAGCAGAACAGGATGTTTCTCACGGCCCGGACACTTCCTGTGCTACACAGCCGAGTATCTCGGAGGAGGAGGGCTCTGACGATCAGCCCCTGCCCTCTTCCAGTCCCAGCTCAAGAGCCTCCCCTATGAACAGTCCAAGGTATCTTGATGTCAATAAATTGAACTGAATTCAGTCCACTTTATTTGTATAGGGCCAGTCTCCCAGATTTAAAACTTCATAAAATCGTCACTTCAGTACAGTCCCATTATGACCAAACACTAATTACTCGCTTTATAAATCTGACCCCTTAAATTCTGCTTCCAGGGCTACACCAGAGCCCTCTGCTGGTCCAAGAGAACATCTGATGGGCTCTCCAGGCATTCCCTACAAGGCGGCTGATTACCACTCTGAAAGTGACTCTGCATCAGTCGAAGACTACGTGGTCCAGGAAAACAAGGAAGAGGAGAGCTCCTTCTTAGAGGAGGTTTTGAGCTCCTTGAAGACACCCCTTGTGTCTTCCTCATTGGACGTGGAGACTGAGGACATTATCCTGGAGATGAAGGAGGAAAAGGAGGAGGAGGAGAAGGTGGCGGAAACGGTGGAGTGTGTGGAGATAAAAGGAGAGGAGCCACAGGTTTGTAATCGGGCCTCTTCCTGCTCTGTCCAGTCAGATCAGGCTTCAGAAGAAGAAGAAGAGACTGTTGGACCGTCCATGCAAGAAGAAGAAGTTAATGCCATTGAAGAGGAGGAGAGAAGCAGAGAGAGACAAGCAGAGAATGAGGAGGAAGATTTGGTCGTGGAGCGATGCACTCAAGATAGTGTATGTATTTTTGATACATGTGGCCAATACCAAGTACTCCCTGACTGCTAATCATCAGCCCTTGATGAAATGATTTGCCAATTTGTTCCTCTGCTCTGTGCTTAGAGAAATACAAAAAAAATAGATAAATAAATAAAAGTAGAGGTGCACCTCTACAGAACTTAATGAATGAAAAAATGTCAAACACTGCATAATTACAAGATGACTCATTAAGTATGTTATCTAAGTTTATTTAGAATTTCTAGGGGGAAGCCTCTTCTTTCTAAAAGTAACATAAAAGCACAGCCCAAGTTCATAAAACTACATCTGAATGAGCCACAACACTTCTGTAACAGTGTCCCATATGCAGAGGAGCCAGTTTAACCTCAAAGTGAAAACCAAAAATAACATTTCAGTAGAAATACCTCATAATCATTGTCAAGCACTGTGCAAGGCAGTTAATAAATGATGACACATTAGAGCAATTCAACATTTCAGTCATATTGTGCGTTGTGTTATCCATTTATATCCTTTTAACACAGAGTTATTCAAAGTTTTTATGAGACACCAGACTGGAGATGAGATACAATGGTTAGAAATCCAGATCTGTCTAAAGGTTACCTGGGCAACAATGTGGTTGAAGAATCTAAGACAGAAAAATCAGGGATGAGCTGTACAAATCCTACTCTGCTGGACTTAGAGAGTGTACAGTGAGAGTCCAAACAAAATTAACTGGCTATAATAAAAAAATGTAGTTAAAGTCATCTGAGGGTGAAAGTGTTTTTGTTTATTTTTTTATTAAAAAGCTCATATTTTCATTCTTCTTTTCCTGTAGTCACTTATCCAGCGTGAAGAGGAAGGACAGGATGATGAGCCAGAGGTCAAGTCCGAGGACGAAAACAACATGCTTACAAGAACGTCTCTCAGCCAGGAGAGGGAGGAGGGAGGAGAAGCACATGAGGGGGAGGTAGAGGCAATAGAGCTAGAGGAGGAACCAGAGGTAGGGGAAGAGGGCTTGGAGAAGAGAGAGGAAGATGATGATGGGGAAGTGGAAGTACAGGTGAATGAAGTGGTTGAAGTAGAAGAAGCTGAGGAAATGACAGATTTGATTCCTAGTTCCCAGGATGAGGAAATTCATAACGCAGATGAAGCAGAAAATTTCTACAACACAAATGAAGAAATCCCTGCAGATGTAAGTGATCAGGTTAGAGTGCAAGAGCAAGAAAATTTCAATCAGAACTCTGAAGATGAGACGGAGGATGGAGAAGAGGAGGCCATAGAAGATGACTTCACCAAACAAAAGTCAGAAGAAGAGATGGAAGAAGAAATGGAAGCAAGTCAGCCTCACGTAGACGAGACTGAACAGGACCTGGAGCGTGGAAGTGAAGAAATGAAGTCTCTTTTGGATCTGGCTCAAATTCAGAAGCATCCAGATGATGCTGCTTCATCGAAGCCACCTCCTTTGCATCTGTCTGATTCACTTTTCACTCATTCACAAGAGAACGCAGTGAGGCCTTCCAGTAATACTGCCATCATGCACATAAATCTAGCATCTCCCAGCTCAGAGAAAGATGGATCTTTATTCCCACAGTCGCCAACAGCTGCAGATCCCAGTAAAAGTGTCACTGAGTCACCTTCTGATGCAGATTCCTCATCTTTTACTGAGCAATATCAAGTATCGGTAGGTGAAGAGCATGATGAAGATCATGATGAAAAGCATGATGATGCTGTGGAAGTCGTAGAGGAAAAACAACCTGCCGAAGAACAACAGGAATCGTCTCCTGCTAATGTGGAAGAAGTGGTACCCCAGTCGCCAGATCAGAGTAAAGTCCGATTCACCATTGCCCCTGCATGGCAGAGATCACAAAATCTAACCTCTCCTCCTTCTCCACCTGCCTGCATCTCTTCACCCAAAGAGGATGAGGAAGATGCTGAAACGATAAAGAATCAAGATACAAAACCAGAGCCAGTAAGTGCAACAAAGCCTGAATTGGTATTGAGCCCAGGTAGAGGGATGAATGCAGGAAGCACCACTGCCAAACCACAGAGCAATGCAACACCAGGGAAACCTCCTCCAGCACCTGCAAGCACTGTCGGTAAGAATTATGACCATGGAGAGGTGCTCCAATGGTATTTTCAGGAATTGAGCTTGTTGTTGAACTTAAATAAACTGACCAAGGTTTTCCAACATCTCACCTCTAGAGAGCTCTGTCATTGTGGAGGGGAACCCAAACAACCCTTTTGGAGTACGTCTGAGGAAGACATCAGCTCTGCTTCGCTTCAGCTCAGAGGAGGAAAATCAAGAGGTGATGAAGCAGAACAAGTTACAAACTAAACTTTGTTTTCAGCAGCTACTTTCATTCATGCATTTTTTTATTTTACATCAGATAGTCTTACTTTTCTTCCTGTAAATCTCCTTTATTCTTCTTTCAGCCTCCAGTTGAGTCACCAACTCTGCCAGCCAGCTGTGTAGTTGACACGCTGCAGCCAGTGAGCAGTAAACCCTCCATATGTCAGCCACTGAGCAACAAGCCTGCCCTCCCTAAAAAACCAGAGGTGCATGGAGATGCTGGAGTGAAACCGAGGTGTATCTCAGGTGTGTCTTCACATTTACACACCACTCACTGAGCTATGCAGCCAGGGCGACACGTTTTCTGCATGCAGTACTGCTACATGAATGATTTCTTCAGCTGTCGGTTCCAAACCACAGAAACAGTCTCTGATTCAGCGTATCCGCTGTGTTTGTGGATTCAGAACCAGCTGGAGGTCGAGGCATTTCTGGTGGATCGCATTCTCCCAGCTGGATTTCTGTGGCCAAACAGAAACAGAAGATCTACAAAGAAAGCTCACTAGAGGAGATTAATGTCAAGAAGGTAATGTTATATGTGTGTGTTGAAATGTTTCATTGTGGTCATTATGAAAACTTGTCGATGTGCTACTACAGTCATGATTTTTTTACAGTAATAAAGTATTATTGAACTGAATGATTTCGAACTTATATGGGCTGCTAGTCAAAGTATTACAGTATAATCGTAGCCTGCTTATTGGCCCACTTTTGCAGAACTGGGAATCATGTTGTTACACAGCAATATGAAGTTGAAAAGCAAAATTAAAGTGTATTTAATCTTGGTGTGTGTGTTTGTGCACACTGCATGTTTTCTGTAATGTTTTCCTTTTTTTATCATCAGGAGGAACAAGATAGAAAGTCTTCTCTGCCAACATACGTCAGCTCAGCTGCGAGCCGGGAGCACAGCAACAAGACAGTTGAATCGCCCAGCAGTGGTCAGCGCACACACACACACACACACACACGCACACACACACACACTCGCACACGTATAGCCATTTCTGCATGGACAAAACTAGATCACTTGAGAATTTGTAGTGTCTCAGGGGATTGTTTGTTGGGTTTTTTTTGTTTTTGTTATTTAAGAATGGGCTGCTGCAATGAGCCTACCTATTTGAACAAACAAAACATATCACATATACTTTGTAAGTCAATGTTGTTGCATATGAAATGATTTTTAACTGATGCAGTGCCTCCCTCATCTGATCAACATCTGCTACTGCAACTTAACAAAAATAATTTAGTCCCAAATTGATCAGCTATACTGCACGCTATGTGGCAGTAGAGGTTTGCCAGATGTGATTTTAAAGGTTACTGCAGGGGCTTCCTAACTTTCTATCTATGAAGCTGTGTGTCTGTGCGTGTTTCTGTATCTATCACATCAACCAACGGTCACGCCAATCAGCATCAGTCAAACCTGTTTCCTTCTGGAAAGTGTCTGCTCATGTGTTTAATTTTGTTTGTTTGTTTGTTTGTTTGTTTGTTTTTCCTTTCCCTGCAGTGGGTCAGTTGGAGCTCAGTAAGCCATCAGTGTCTGGAAAGGACCCCAGGAGGACTCTCTCTCCTCCAACTCCAGTGCCACCTCAGCCTTTAAAGTCCCAGCCACTCCCCTGCCCCATTGCCCCCAAACCACAGCTGCCCCCTGCCAAATCAAAACCTCCACTACAAGCCAACCCCCCTCAAAGGTCCCTGTCACCCCCAACTCCAGTTCCTGTTCCCTCAAAATCTCTCTCTTGCTCGTCCCCGCCATACCTCCCCAAAACTGCCACCTCACCCAAAACACCCACAGTCACCTCCCCTCCATTTTCATCGAGGACCTGCCCCCCGGAAAAGGCTCTCTCCAGGGCTCCAGAGCTATCTGGACAGGCGGTGTCCCCCCAGCGAAGCCTGTCTCCCCCAGCTTTGTCAGAAGATGAGCCCCCTTGGATGGCACTGGCCAAGAAGAAGGCCAAAGCTTGGAGCGAAATGCCACAGATAGTGCAGTGATTGGACAGGTTTAATCAAGGTCTGGTGCACAGGCCCAAACTGGCTCAAAGTGGGCCCTACTGGGTCAGATCTGAAGGAGCCAGATGAACTACAAGGCATTTGCACACAATTATTTTTATAATCCTGGCTTTTGGCTTTCCCCATACCACAGCTAAAGATGGGATCTGTTTAACTCCTCTTTTTACATCCTGGTGCTTTCTGAATTACTGGGTAGGAACACGAACGGGGACAAGTCTTAAGTGGAATTGAACTTTATTTTTTCAAACTGTCTTATGTACGTATGTTACATAGTGCCTGAAAAAAGAGAAAATACATGTAGTCACACAGTTGATATAAACTTTTATGTATCTCGGATGAGTCCAGATGACTTCAAAAAAACAATTCAGGAAAGGGAAGATGGACAGATTTTATAGAGAAAAGGCTTCATTTGCAAGAGTAAAATCAAGATAAAGAGACCGAAGGAATATGAGAGCAACCAGTCCTTATAACAGACATGTTTCAATATCTCAGACCATCACAGTGACTGTTTGTGTGTGTGTGTGTGTGTGTGTGTGTGTGTGTGTGTGTGTGTGTGTGTGTGTGTGTGTGTGTGTGTGTGTG
>JBAMYA010000019.1:1376935-1393342 GCA_037176975.1 Arrhamphus sclerolepis | reverse complement strand
CGAGGACTTTGATTATGAAGTGGATGATCCAGGTTTTGGATCATCCACTTCATCTTCTCTCTCCTCTATTTTTTTGGAGGAAGACGAGAGGGAAAGAAGTGTCTCTGCACACAGGACGGGACAGTCATTGATGCTGACTGAGTTATATATAAAAATGAAAATGAAAAATACTTTATTCATTTTCATATTTCTCTGGTTCTGAAAATCTAATTGTTCTATCATTAATGTACACTATGCTGTATAGTGGTGTCCAACCTGAAAGTTGCCCTTTCATGAGTTTTTAATGTCCTGCCATTTTCTTTTTTTGGCTTAAATGCTTTAAAAAAATTTGTAGTTTATAGTTTAATATATGTATGGGGCTATTTCATCAAGATGTGAAGGAAACTCACTCCCCTGTTTTGTTGTGTTAAAGCAGGATAAAGTCATTGTGCCCCTCATTTTTGAGGTACCTGATGTGACATCTGTGTATGCCAATTTCAGATGGTCTTGTTAAGAACTAGACATTTATGCGAGTGTTTCATGGTCTGAATGAAAAAAAGATTCCCAATATTATTACATCTACCTGCTTCTCATTCCAGCCCCTCATGTGTCTGTGCAAATTATGTTTTTCATTCTTTTTTTTTTTTTTTTTTTTTTTTACTAGAATGAAGATGCTGAGATCTCTTTGAAACCATCAGTTATGTAGATATGACGCAAAGTTTATGCTGTTTTACGTCACGTGGTTATGTCTTATGTCTCAGTTATGTTGGTCATTCCTTAATATAGGTTGAAATTGGTCATTGCAGCATTCCAAAAAA
Source organism: Arrhamphus sclerolepis (assembly GCA_037176975.1). Lineage (NCBI taxonomy): Eukaryota > Metazoa > Chordata > Actinopteri > Beloniformes > Hemiramphidae > Arrhamphus > Arrhamphus sclerolepis. The sequence goes on along the minus strand of JBAMYA010000019.1, from coordinate 1,392,545 downwards.
GCACCTTCCCGTCTTGATAAAATTTTCATTCATTGTAGGGAATGCTTTTTCAGAAAAACTTGTAACCACTAAAATAAATCAAAAATAAAATTCAGAATTGACCTTCTGTCACACTAGTGAGCCTCTTATTTATGGAAGTACCCAGTTTTATTTATTTATTTATTTTTTAAAGCAAAACCTACCCAGTTAGGTTTAAATGGAAACAATGTTTGTCACATTTACAGCTGCACAACTACATGGTTTGTTGCATATTTGGAATATAACTCTCTAAAATGAATAGCTGTCAGATTTTCCACACTTGTTGGTGATGGGGGCTGCACTCCTGCTTTAAAATGAAGTAATGAAGGGGTGTGGACATTACTTGTTGGTTATTTTGTTTTCTTGAGACACATTCTTTTTTTTTTTTTTAATGCAATAATTTGACTGGTTTTGAGGAGGCATTTATTCACAAAGAGGTCATTCAAATTTTTTTTTTGGGTTTGAATTGTTGTCAGATACTTATTGTTGGTGATTAAAGTGTGTGAGAGACTTTATTGTGACATTAATGGAAATTATGTTTTAAGAGTCAAATTCTATATCTGGTAGTGGAGTACCCCATTCTTTCAGGATTAACACTAACGGCATCAGTCAGCTGCTCCGTGCAGAGATCCATATTTGTATTTCAGCCTGGTTGTTTAACTGGGTGCACAAACCCTGCATTTAACACAGAAGTCATGATTACTTAGCTTGAATGTTGATTCTGGGCAGCTTTTTCATTAGGCCAATTCTCTTTTTTTTTTTTTTTTTTTTTTTTTTTTAACTCTACCACTAGGGAATATGTGAAGGGCATCTCCATTTGCCACATTCATTAGCATTTCAAGTTTTGGCTTTTGGATATATGGCTGTCTCCAAATGTTGGCAGCAATGGCATGAACATCACCGACTGGATATTGTGCTAGAAAAGCATTGGGCTGTGAGGAGATGGATTCTGTAGATTTAGGACTGTTTGGTGCTGTTTATGCCTGAATGCAGGCAGTGGATTCTCTGTATCCCTTTGAGTTTCAGGGTGGAGCTTTTTTGAGTCAGCATTGTTTAAGCAAGACTTTATCAACAGGGTTGACCTTCCGACCTCCAGTCGGAAGGTCAACAATAAAATCAATTTACAGATAAAATAATGTCATATTTCTTCTTGTCACAGGATATTTAATGACATTATTGTTTAATTCTCTTCTCCCCCCCAGACTCTACAAAGAACTCCATGACTGGAAGGACGAACGTTGATGTGATGGTTCATTCAACTTTGAAATAAGGAAAACGCTCCACTTTGTGGGACACTGCAACTGGATTTTGAAAAGCGGCTTACAAATATGGAACATTTTAAAGAAACACTACAGACGCTCTCCTTTTATAATATAATTTAGTATAGTTTCTATTTATGACCCATTTGATAATGTCCCACAGAAGCACTTGAAGGCTTCACTCCCGGATGAAGTGTAAGTGCTTTAGTGGAGTTGACAGCACAGCAAGACTATCTTTGAAAGTCAAACCTTCTTAGTTTGATAAGGGCTCTCTTCTGTTTCTAGCTCCTACACACTTTGTGTACTGGGTCATTCTGCCCTTTGGATACTTTGCCTCAGCTGAATTGGGAGATGTTCCAATTCAGCAAGTACCCCATGGACATTCTAGAGATGCTAAGTGGACACCAAGCTCACCAGTTCAAAGGTCTTGGATTGGAGCGACAGCTGAGTCACCAGCAGCAAGTCCAACTGCAGCATCAGCAGCAGCTCCAGCAGCAACATCAGCCCTCCTCCGAGAGCTCTGGAAGTCTCTTGTCCGGACTCGGACTGGGATCTCTCCAGAGCTCTCGGAGCAACGCCTTTGCTGATTCCTCGTCATTATTCGCCAAAATTAGTGCTCCTCCTCCATCCATCACTCACCAGAGCCCGTCGTCGTCTTCATCACACAGCTCCAGGAAGTCGAGTAAGATGAGCAGCAGTAGCAGCGGAAGCGGGAGTTCCACGGCAGGGTACCCCCAGTTTCTGCGGCCTTTTCATCCAGCTGAGGCTGCGCTGGCTCAGGAGCAGCTCCACTCTGGGATGGGACGTTTTGACTTTGGTGGAAGCAGTAGTGGGGGGAGTGCTGGCGTAATAGGGGTCACAGCTGCACCCCCTCCTCCCCCGCTGCATCCAGGTCTTGCTGTTCCCCAGCCCTCCCCTGGCCCCTCTCCCTCGTCACCCTCTACCTCCACGTCTGTTTCAGTCTCCAACAACTCTGGCAGCACTGCGGTCCCTTTAGTGGGCCAGTCTGATCCCCGCAGCCTCCACCAGCAGTTCAGCTGCATGCTTGCTGCCAACCAATACTTCCTGTCTGGTGTCCCCACCAACAGCAGCCTGGAGCAGTTCCTTGTCCAGCAAGGCACTCACAATCACTTGGGCTTGGGCCTCAGCCAGGGGGCCACCGAGTCAAACTCTGCACTCGCCCCTCCTCCTGCACTCCACTCCTCCCACAGCCACACAACCCCACAGCCTCAGCAGCAGCAACAACAGCTAACCCCTCATGCGTTATCACATCCACACAGCCACACTCACCACCCGCACCCTCTCCACCCTGCCCCTCAGCCTGCCCCATTGGGTGGCTTTGATTTCCAAGGCATTCCAGTGCTTTCCTCTAACCAGATAGCATCATTAATGCAGCAAGAAGCTGGCCTTCCCCTCCCTCTCCCTCTACACCTGTCCATATCTAAAGACGATACGGCAAAGTCTGGAGACAGCTCGTCTACGTCGACTTCGAGTGGGGGAAGCAGGAGAAAGAAAGCGATGGCAGGGTATCTGCCCCAGAGGAAAACGGACAATAGTAGTCACAGTCATAGCAGTCACAGCCACAGCAGCAGCAGTGTTGCTACCTGCCACAACAGCAGCTCAAGTGGGCACAATCAGAGCTCTTCATCTGGCCTTGTGGGAGCAGGATCTGGGAGTGTTGGCCTAAGTGGCATTGGAAGTGAGTCGCAGCACTCCTCTCTTCTCTCGTCTTCCACACAGCAGCAACAGTCATCCTCAACTGTCTCTTCGTCTTCATCTGCCCCCACTTCATCAAATTCCACTTCTGTGCTAGTAGCCAACGGTAATCAGCAATTGCCCAAATCCCAAGAAAGTCACAACAACAGCTCATCTGGACAGCCTGAACCAGAACCCCTTTACCACTGTGGTGAGTGTGGAAAATCCTTCACTCACCTCTCCAGCCTACGAAGGCATCTGCGCAGCCATGGCCTGACACCAGAAAGCCAAAGCAGGAAGTCGGACTGTAACTCTCCCAGCCCGGAGAGGATATTTTGCTGCGGGGAGTGTGGGAAGAGATTCAAAAAGCGGGGTCACCTCATTCAACACAGTGTCACCCACTCAGAAAACCGGCCCTTTGTCTGCAGCATCTGCCAAAAGTCCTTCAATCGCCGAGAGTCGCTCACGAGACATGAGAAGATCCACGATGAGAAGCCTTTCCGGTGCCCGGCTTGTGGACGTTGTTTCCGTGAGAGCACCTCTCTTCTCAACCATGCTGCTTCAGGTGCCTGTGGCAAACCTCCTCGCAGTTCAAAAAACCGCGCCAGCAGCGGAGGGAATGCGTCCTCAAATCCAAGCAACAGTAAAATGGGAAGTAGCGGGAATGGGGTAGGAATTGCAAACGATGGGACAGGGATGGCAAGTGACAAATATGCAACAGATTATTCCAGAAACCGCTACCAGAATCAGACACAACACTACAACAGCGGTGTCGATGATTACAGACGATCTCAGCCTTCTTCTCTGTTCTCCTCAGAGAGCACATTAGCCAACGAAATGACCAGCCAAACTCTCCGAAAGGCCCCTTTAGCCCCTACTCTTCATCCCCATCCACAAAATCAGCAGCAGCAACACCACCACCACCATCAACAGCAGCAACAGCAGCCACAACAACAGCCTCACCTCCCCCTATCTTCACTGTTAGATGATTCAGAGGATGAAGTTACTAGCAGTGCAATGTCAGCCATTGCTGCTGCAGCTGCAGCCTCCTGTGATATAAATGCAGAGAGCCGGGACGGAGAAAGGAGGGATATCATTGGAGGCCTGTTGGGGGGGTTGGGGTTTGGTAACATGGGTGGACCGTCATCAACATCTGGCCTGAATGGTTCCACCATGCCTTTGACCCACCCCAGTCAGCCAAATACAAAACCCAGGAGGCCTCGAAAACCCAGAGAGAAAAGGGACCCCAACAGCATCGTTAGGAGGAGGAGGAGCCCGGCACTTCCAGGGGATGGCTCTGACAGGCCATACGGATGTCAAATTTGTGGTAAACGCTTCCGAAGGGCGGAGACCCTTCGACGGCATAACCGTGTTCACACAGGAGAGAAACCGCACGCCTGTGAAGTGTGCGGCAAAATGTTCCGTGAGCCTTTCCACCTCACAAAGCATCTAACCGTGCACTCCGGTCAAAAGAATTACAAATGCAATCTTTGTGGGAAGATGTTTGCCTATGCACAGAGTCTAGTGAGGCACGGGAAGCTGCACAGAAGAGGCGAAATCGACAACCAGGGCAGGAGAATAAAAGGTGCCGCTGCTGCTGCCGCCATCAGTCAAGTTGCAAACTCAGATTACTTCTCATCGTGCTCCCAAGAAGAGAAGTCTCCCACGTCCGGCACCCCCTCTCAGAGGCTTTATACCTGCACAGTATGCTGGAAGTCATTCCGCCACTACTTCCACCTCACAGCGCACCAACAGACTGTCCATGGCGGGGGGGTGGGGCTGGAAAAATCCTTTCGGTGCGAAGTATGTAGCAAAGCATTCGCCTACTCCAACAGCTTAGTGCGACACAAGTTGTCTCAGCACGGCATTGACCGCAACGGTCAGCGCGTGAACCAGACTCAAGCCTCCGGATACTCACCGCTCTTTTTTGATTCTGGTTCAGGTTCCAACTACACTGGATCAGCCCCCATGCAGCAAGGGGTTTCTGAGCAGCAACAACAGCAGCAGCAGCAGCAACAACAACAACAACAGCAACAACAACAGCAGCAGCAGCAGCAGCAACAGTCACAGCAACAACAGCAGCAACAGTCACAGCAACAAGAGCAACAGCTTCAGCACCCTTTTCACTACCGTCCAAAAAACTTCCAAAAGCGACATGGACAGACGAGAAAGCATAGAAAGAAAAAAAGGCGCGTGGTAATCCACAGCATCATGCGAGACGGGAAACTTGTGGGTGTCCCTCTGAGTGAAGACACTCGGCGGAAGCTGATGATTCTAAGGAAGAAGAAGGGCAAGCTGCACATACAGCTCAACAGAAACAAGGTCCTGGCTCAGTTGAGGATAAAAGAGGGTGTGATGAAGGTGAAGTCGTGGTGTGGAGGAGCGGTCAGAGTCACAGGGCTCACCTCTGTGGATGTCCCTCTCAAGCGCTTCCCCTGCCCCATCTGCCGCAGCACCACGTATGCCAAACAAGGTTCTCTGCTGGTCCACCACGCCATCAGGCACCCACCGAGAAACTCAGGCCGTCACGCTCGCCTGCTGTGCCAGGTGTGTGGACGACGCACCACATCGTTACACAAAGCTCTGAAACACCGGGGCCAGCATCTGAAACGAGCTGCCTTCCAATGCCACAAATGCCGACACCGTTTCTGGAACCCCCTACTCCTGAACCGCCACAAGTTCTCCTGCAGGGGTGCGGCCGCCAGCAGCGGAGGCAGCAACTGGGGACTGATGAAGATGAGATCACCATCATCATACAACCAGTCGGATAGTGAACATTCGCCAATCCAGTTGACTGTTCCTGTACTGGTCCAGCCTGAGAGGTCAACAGTTCTTAGTGATTACAGTCCGTAAAAAAACAAAACAAAAAAAAAAAACTGTTTTCTAGAGTAGATTGTTTTTGATGTTTATTTTTATGAAATAATCCAAGAAGCAAGCGATCAAGAGCTAGCAAGTTTTTAACAAAAAAAAAACAAAAAAGGAGACAAAAAAAAAGCTGGGAGAGTGGGGAGGGTTTAGTATAACTAGTGTAACGTCCCCATACCCCCCTCTGGGTAAACCATGTTAGCGGACTACAGCAGAGATGCTTGATAAACTAACGTGGACTAAAAAGGCCCAGAATTGAGTTTTTCCCATCTTCCCCCAAAGACTAAGGAACTCAAGACAATGTGATTTTTTTTTTTTTTTTTTCTTCTGTTTGTTTTTTTTAGTAGCATCTGTCTAATTTAATTTTCTATAAGCAGTGTTTGTTTGTTTGTTTTTGTTTTTTTTTCATCAATAAGAATTTGGTGCACATTCTTTGGGGAAAAGGTACCTGAAGTACCAGTTAATTTCCTTCGTGTGATCACATACAGCTAAGCAGTGTAGTGCTCGTCTTGTTATCCATTTATTTGTAACCCCAGTGGACAAAACACTTTTTTTTTTTCTTTTTTTTTTTTTTCAATCAAGATGAAACTTGCCCTCACGCTAAATTATTCTTTTACAAAAAGGAAATCTTTACCTGACACTAAGTAGCTCATGGGAATGTCTCTTAGCACATCAAGTATGTCTTCTGTGCTAAAGTGACTGTAAAGTTAAAAACAAAACAAAAAAGTGAGGACAAAGAGGTGATATGTGGAGTGGTATGGGCTTGGATAAAGTGTCCATGGCATGCAGTTAAGTATTTGCCAGCTAATATTTCACAGTTGCCTACCAAAGTGTTTAAGCTCACCAAGACTTGTTATTCTTTGTAAGATGAATAGATTAAAGAATGTACAATGATACCTTTCATGGAAATCTTTCACTGATTGTGCTAAAAGAATAGTGGGGGATATTGTCCTTGTGTTATAGCAAAAAATATATAAATAAATAAAAAATTCCTAGTTGAAACATGGTGACATTTAGCCATTAAAACTGACAAAATAGGTTTGCTGTTTGTTCTCAAAAGTGAGTTTTGATATTTGACGGAAGAGACAAGCTGGTAGTGTGCTTAACTACAGAGATTGTAAATGGTGGAAGAAGCAAAAGAAGCCACCAGGAGGCATTTAGACAAAACTGTGGCATGGTTTGTGGGAGTTGTCCACTTCTCCAAACTACAGAAGCAATTTCTGGGAGATATGAACATCCCTCTAAAACAGGAACAATCAACATATCAGAAGTGGCACCACGGAGCTGATCACCGTGGACTCAGGTACTGTGGGCTACTGATGATTAATTTACGGTGCAGGGATTTACAAAGAAAAAAACCCTAATTCTTTGTGGAGACACATTCTTAACTGTCCCATAGAATTATTGCCAGGTTTCATGCATTAGAGCTATTTATTTTGTTTGAGTGTAGGTTAAATAAATTGTTCTTTTATTTATTCTCTTATTTATTCAGTATTTATCGTTTATTTATGTACTGATTCTAATTATTTTACAGGTTTTATCCCATTAGTGTGAATTTTTATTTTCCTACAGTTTATACTTTTATTCCAGTTGTGTTTAGGATTAACAATATTACAAAATGATGGCCATTATCATGGTTTTCTGCTCCTGTTGTAGTGTGGTTTTATATGCATATGAAATAAACAAAGTTCTTTAACATCTTTGTAATTTGCCATCTCGTATTTGTACCCCTTGCACATAACTTTTGACCTCTCTTCGTATCCCTAGCTGAGCATCTCCTACGTTGTCTCCTGCAGGCCTATTCTCTGCAGCCGCATGCCTGGCTCCATCCCTCTCTTTATCCCTGTGCCTCTATAGTGAGGCAGTGACCTGGGTGTGTGCTGTTTGGGATGACCTCATCTTCAGCTCCCTCTCTGTGTCTCTCGCTCTCTCTCTCTCTGGCCTGTATAATAGGAGCAGGATTAGGGCTATAATGGTGCCCTGGCTGCTCACTACCGGAGTCTATTGTGGCTTTGTGTGGGAGGGGCACGCCACTGCTCATCGTCACTTTCGATTTTCTGACAGAAAATACATCCAAATACATCTCTTCGGTAAGAGGCTAGAGGAAGGCTTTATTTGACAAAGCATAAGTGAGTCTGTCAAGAAAAAGTTTATTGAGTGCCTTCCACAGCACACAGAGGTTTGGGGGAATAGAATGATAGAGCTGGTAAACGTGTGGGCAGGCTGACACAACTCTGTGCTGAAGGTGGAGCACCCCAATCACACTACAAAGTATCCTCCAAGAAAATACACACTTGCTCCATAACGCAATAAGCAGGGAGAAAAAAAAACTTATGTTACACTGCCCCCTAGGGCTCACATTGTGTATTGCATCCATCTCGGGGAGGTTCAGAAGGCGCTTCGTGATGTGAGCATCTTTCTCTACCACGGCACGCTGCTTCCTTGCATCACCCTTTTATCACTGAGCTGCATGCATCTGCTGCAATCAGGGCTGTACTGGGGCTTGCTGGTTTAGTCTCTCCTCCCATAGAAAATCCAGGTCTGAAGAGCAAGAGGAGAAAAAGTCACTAAGTCACACAGCAGTTAGTCAGTGGTGATGAATGATGCTGACTGCGGGAGCTGGACCTGGGTCCTAACCTGAGGAGGCGCTGAGAGTGGAGAGAGAGGGAGAGAGAGAGAGAGAGAGAGAGAGACAGAGAGAGAGAGAGCGCCAGAGAAGGAGTGAGACCGTGCTTACTTCTCAGTTTCCTCCAGACACCTGACAGGTGAGAGATCATACCAGACTACTTGGGCTGGGGCTCATAAAGTGAGTACGGATGGGTGAGGAGGAGTGCTGCTGGTTGTTCATTCTGTCCTGAGGACTCCTTATCCTAAAGCGCTTGATTTCACTTTGCAGATGCCGACAGATGTGCCGGAAGACAGACTCAGCAGCGAGGAGAACGCGAACAAGGTGGGGGACACGGGGCATCAAGACCCCCCCAAAAAAATCTGTAGTTGTGCAGCCAGGTTTATACCATCAATGTGGAATTTACGATTCTTAGTATATTAATAACTGTCAGTGTGTGTGTGTGTGCGTCTAAGTGTGTCCGTGTGCGCGTGTGCGTGTGTGTTCGTGGTGGTGCAGGGTGCTGGTGTCCTGCATTAAAAATACTAGACCTGAATTTATCAGCCTGTAGCCTCATTGTGCTGATGGATTTATTCCTTATTGTTACAGAGTAAATGCAATGTTTGCTTCATCGCAGCATTTAATGTTAGTGCAGAACAAATCTTAACAGAACTTTAAAGGTGGGGTAGGAGATCTTATGCATTATATATGCATACATGCACAAACACAGCGGGCATTCTGTGTAGGCTACATACAACAGCAAATAAAATGCTCTCACCTCAAACCAACCTGTGGAAGCCACAGCTCTAAAAACACCACCAGAAGTCTATTCATTCATATGGGAACCTTATTACTTGCCTAACTGAAAATTTTCAATTTGAGAGAATGTGTACACTGTGCTAATATCTCAGTGCAAATAACTGGCAAGCATTTGAAATCAAACTTCTTTCAGTTGTTTCATTATGTTTTCACATGCTGTGTAGTGTAGCCTTTTAAAATGTAAAACTAGTTTCTCTCCAGTGACAGTTTTGGTAGTAAAGTTGGCACATTAGCATACAGCCAACCTATTTAGGCTGTTTCTCAATTCCAAGTATGTGAAGGCTGAACCGTTGTACTTTGAAGAGTATTCTCACGTAGCACTTGGCAAGTATGAACTCTGGAGGATGCAGTTGAGTTTGAAACAGCAGTACTTGATAGCATCACAGCTCAGCTAGCAGGCTAACAGACAGTCAAAAACATCTAATATTTAATTAAGCATAAAATAAACACTGAACTTTAATGCGACTCAGATTAGGTATTGATTGTAGGTATTGAATATATGATATTAAACCTAAATTAAGTGGTAATTAAGCAATGTTTTGGGTGTCATATTGCAAAGTGTTTCCCTGTTGCTTGTTGATGCAAAATGCATTCTGGGGTACTTTGCCATCTCAAGTCTGCACAAGTGTCCACAGGATGCAACATCAATAAAATGAGTGGCGCAAGAACACGTCCAGGAATTTCAGCTATACTTGTCTAAATGCGGGGCTACCCAAGTACTAAGTGTAGCCGTCAGTGCTGATCTTTTCTTTGTCAAAATGACAAAAACATCTAGGAATTTCTTGTGACGTTCAGCACGTCGTCATTCTTCATCATTCTTTTGGCTTAAAATGAATAATCTTTATCACTTATTTTGGCTTGTTGCTGTCTCTACCAGAAGTGGTTGAGTCTGCAGGAAAAAAAAAACGAATGCAACACGTTACTGCCACCTAGCAGATAAAAATAGCACAATTCTAGGGTACATGGGTGACCTCTATTGAAACAGTACTTCATCTACACTTGTACTTCCTGGCATTGAACACCAGGGACCATGTTCCAACACTGACTTCTGTGATGAATGTATCTTTTACAACTTCCCTGACTCCACCTTTACTTTTTTTTAAAGGTTGTAAGTATTTATCAAGTTCCATTTTTATGATTTTTTTTTTTAATCTCACTTTATATCCTACTTTAAAATAAGTTTTGGCCAAACTACTATGTGTGAGATATGGTCGCAAATATTAATGGATGTTCACAAGCTGCGGCTGTTTAGTTAACTGATTATAATTTTGTTTGGTTTTGTATAGTAAGAGAAGAGGAACTCCAAAATGTGGGCAAAATGTTTATCTTCTATTTAGAGAGCAAAAAATAGGAGGAAAACCAACTTTATTATGCTAGTGTGTTTAGATTTTTGCTCTCTTTGGTGCTGTCTTGATTCTTTAAACTATTTCAGTTCTTTCAAAGTGTGGTTGACAGTGGAAAACACACGGCTCACATAACGCAGATGAAGAACCTGCTTTGTTTGGCTTTAAGTGTTTCATAAGTATGAGACAGTTCATCCATGTTCCTCTCTCTAGTGTGACAGTATGACTCTGTCCAGCACCCCGACTGTACGCAGAGGAAGTACTCCTCTGCCGATAAAGCACCAGCTCAGGCGAGAAGAAGCCGTCCATGAGGATTGCGAATGGTCTTCAGGTGGAGCTGGACCTTCTGTTTCACCTATCAGTTTCAACCCAACCTTGGATGACACTCCAGTTGTGACTGTAGAGGGCAGACCCGATGGGCCGTTGAGGATTGCCCTGCTGGGGCAGAACAGCGTGGGGAAGTCTTCTTTGGCCATCGCCCTCGCCGGGGACATGGACAGGACTGCATCTGTAGATTCTGATGGTACAAAGATTTGTGTTTGACAGGATTAATGCAGGGTGAAGACGGCCTATATACAGCCATTGCACTGTCAGCAGTGAGTAAATGAATAACAGCACTCATCTCCCATCTGAGACCTAACTGCTCCTACTGTCATTGTCCTTAGGGGAGGGTTATATTCGCACAGTCACTGTGGATGATGAGGAGAGCACCATCATTATCTATGACAACTGGAGACAGGTGAGCCACAAGACACTTCATCGTTCCCAATCTGCTCCCTCATTAGGCCGGTGAGCTCTCTGTTCAGCTGTATAGAGTGGCAGTATATCCACCCTTCCACTATGAATTTTTAGCCATTGACCTCATTTTAATTCCAAATGATCATGCTTTGTTGTATTTGCAGACTATCTGGAGAAGTCATAATAATGTCTGGATTGATGATTTACAGTATAGAGAAACCATGGCGACAACATCCATGCATCTGCTCACCCAGACGTGAATCTGAATATGATCATGCTCCAGCACACAAACTAGTTCAGACAAGCAGCCAAGACAACTAGCATGTAAAATAATTGCTATTAAATGGACAGCATGTTATAAAAGGAAAGGGGTATGATATCCGAAAGATAAATAGAAAAGAAAATACAGGAAGTACTGTGGAACATGGATGCTTACAGTGTAGGATGCGGCATACAGTTTTGCTCAGTCGTATATCTGGAGCACATTATGTGTTTTCCATGTTGGGGCCACTGTGATAAAATGGATGTCTCTCTCAGAGAAACACAGTGACAAAAAGGAGGACAGTAAAACCGCTGCATGTGCATCTGTTTGACCGTATAAAGCTCATTCTCAGGTTGCTTTGTGCACTCCTTCCTCTTTTCCCTGGAGTGAGGTTCAGAGGCATCTGTGAGCCAGAGTCGCCCACAGAACGAGCGTGCCAGATCACTGCATTAGTATTTCTGATCTAGGTGGAGATGTGAAAACACTAAAAGCTTTTTTTTTTTTTGATGTAACGATTCTGAAATGTTACTCTCTGTAGTATGAGTTGTATTTGATGTTTGATGCTTTCTTGGTGTTTCCCCTTCAAGGTTTTTACTTATGTCATTCCAGTATCATACCAACCTGTGTCATCAGAGTGCAAAGTTTGCTCTTAGTCATAATCCAAATGAAATGAAAAGTCAATGAACCATGGCATCTCTGAGAACAGGCTGATGTGTAGCCTGTTTACTGTGAAGCATTTTTTGCAGAAGCATTTTTCATGCTGAGTTATTTTTAGTGGCTTGTGTTTTGTTCTTGTTTCTTTTTTTCTTTTTTTTATGTTTTTGTTTTTTTCCATTCAGGGGGGATGAGGGCATCTGTGTGTCGTCAGAACCTTACAGATGTTCTCATTATTTGCAGGAGGCATTTCTCACGAAACAGAATTTTGGACAGAAAACCTTGAGTACTTCTTTAGCAGAATCTGTGCTGTTGTTCTATTTTGAAGCACAGCAGTTGTAAGACCAATGAAAAGTACACTATTCATGATTCCTTGGGGGGGGGGTCATGTGTTTACTCATTTTCTGCAGTCCAAAGTGTTTTGGCATCTTTTGATCATGCTCTTACTTTCTGCCTGCCTCTGTTTGTCCCTCAGGACCTCTCAGCTCTCCAGTGTGAGGTGTGTGTCCTGGTGTTCTCAGTGACTGACAGACGAAGCTTCCACCGCACCGCTCAGCTCCGACTTCTCCTGAGGGAGAACCAGCCCCAAACTCCCATAATCCTCGTTGGCAATAAGAGTGATCTTGTTCGCACACGTGAGGTCACCTCTCAAGGTAGGATGAACCTCCAGCTTCCATCTTTCCTTTTTCTCTCACCATTTCTACGGTTTGTTTTTAGTAAGGCTTCTGCCCTCTCTGTCGTTGTTGGCATTTTCAGCCCTCTTTCTGCCAGTAAACACTAACGTAAATGTAAATTTTATGCCTCATCGCAGTGTGGGAGTATGAAAGGTGTCACAATTACAGTTAAAGCTGGAGCACATTCATTGTGACTGTACTGTGTGCACATTCACACAGCTCTGTAACAGAGCCTGTAATGTGGTGCTTTCCCAAGTGCCTTTTGTTACTATTCAATCAAGGTTTAACATCTTTGGATCACATTTGAAAAACACAGCTGTTTCGCCCACAAACAAACAGATATGGAAACCTTCAGATGTTAATTAACCAAAACTGTTCTAGCTGTGGGATACGATGGCATATGGGCTGCACAAAGCTGTTTAATTAAATGAGTCTTCAGATAGCGAAGAGTTATTGCATTTTACTGTCTCTGCCTTGTTAAAATGATCTGATTCCAAAATATATACATTTTGCAGGAAAATGAGGACTATGAGACTATTAAAACATTTTATTTACATGTAAAGGAATTATGTTTCACAAACAATACATGTAAATGACTAAATCATTTCCAATTGGGGGATTAATAAGATTAGTCATGTATTTTTGATTTGAATTGAACTGAATTAAATTAAGTGCTGTTACCTTACAGCAATATGATTATCTTACTGAAACCTCAGCTTATTCCTCTCTGTGCAGACATTACATGTTCCCTCTGCATCTGCATGGGTTTCCCTTCAAACACATGCAATATTAAGTCAATTTCTACATCAATCATAGATAGAATTTTGAACATTGATGCGTGTCTTTCTCTGTGTGTTAGTCCTGCAGCAGATTTGCGACCTGTCTGAGATATAGTCTACCTCTTGCTAAATATCAGCACAGATAGTTCAGTAACAATGGTTTTCTGGAGCACATGCAGTGATTTCCATTAGAGAATCATGTTTGTTTTCATGCAGCACTTCCCGGGGGCCTAAAAAACATGGCCATTCAACACTGGATTTCAGCCATGTCCCTTGCATACAGAAGGCTCGCCTTGTTTGTCTAATTTGTGTCTCCTAGTCTGCATTGTTCTCCATCATCCTGCCTGTGGCGTACTAATCAGTCTCAGCAAAATATTCTGAAGGATGCCTTAGTTTCTAAAATTCTACCTAGAGGAATTAAGATTTAGGACAGCACTAATATTTTGTTGGATCACCTTTAGTTTTTGATTACAGTACATATTCACCGTTGCATCTTTTTTATGAGCCCATAATACAATGCCAAAACACTTACTTAAATTCAGAGCTGCAATTTTTTTTTCTCAAAGATCTTTTATTGACAATGAGAGCTATGAACAGCATATGATTTTTCTCCAGCACATCCAAAAGATGCTCAATGGATTGTAGCCAAACCATGTAAGACAATGATGTCATGCTCCCTGATCCACTCTTTCTACAATTTTAGCCCAGTCCTGAATCCTGACGTTGTCATCTTCAGAGTAGTGTGTCCGTGACATCAGGGAAGAAACATCTGATGGAAAAACCTGCTCAGTCAGTATATTTGGGTTGTCAGCTGACTTCAGTTTTTGGTCACATATACCTCAACTTTGCTGAGTGAAGCGTCCCCAGATCATGATGGCGCCCCCACAGGCTTGTACAGTAGGCATGATGGGTGCAACAGCTCCTCTTCTCCTCATGCATTCATCATCAGACCACATGGCCTTTCCTCACTGCTCAAAAGTCCAGTCTTTACACTCCCTAACAAATGAGATAACAGTTTTCTTAATTAGCCACATTGATAATAAATTTTCCTAAAGCTCCTCAGCTGTCAGTTCCTAATGCCCTGTGTTCTGTTGTAGATGTAAATGTTCCAGATTTCACTCCGAGTTCCATTGTTGACCTTTTTCAATTAAATGTTACCATATTTCAGTGATCTCTGATCTTAAATACTCAAGTTTTCATCCCCAAAACATGTTTTTTTTCCTAAAAGATGATGTTTGTCTGAATCTTTTCAGGATTTAATAATACATCAAACAGTTCTTAACCCAGTTCTACTAGTTTAAGGAACATCCTTTCATTGGCTTGATGCAGACCAATAATTAGACCACTATGAAAGAGAGAAACATCTTTTTCACAACTACGGACGTGTTCTGGCTGTTTAAGAAATGAGAAGCTACTTGCTGCTTTAGTTAAGTTTGCAGTACTTTCGTTTCCTGGTTGTTAGTTAAATTCAATCCCAGTGTTTCTGGAAATAGATATGTAAAAGGCTTAACTCCTTCCTTAGTGTTATGCATGGCTCAGTTTTCTTAGAGAACCCAGGAGCAGAGCTGAGACGGTTAGAGCTTGGGTCGTTTTTATTCTGAGTTTGCAGGAATTCACAATGAAAGCAAAACCATCCAGTGAAGGTGGTGTGGCTGGCGTGGCAGAATGGATGAGCAAATGGATGATTTCCTGGAAGAGGCACAAAAGGGGTCACAAGAATCCTTAGAGGAAAACACAAAGATTTTTATCCACAAGGGTTAAACTGCAACAGGAATTTGCAGCAGCTAGAGAGTTACCCAACAAGGTTGACAATCCAGCACCAATTCAGCGTTGTGCTCAGGTATATAGGCTAAGGTGTGACGACAGGAAACGATCCACAGGTGTGCTGGTAGGAGCCA
This sequence comes from Arrhamphus sclerolepis, assembly GCA_037176975.1. Classification (NCBI taxonomy): domain Eukaryota; kingdom Metazoa; phylum Chordata; class Actinopteri; order Beloniformes; family Hemiramphidae; genus Arrhamphus; species Arrhamphus sclerolepis. Next base: position 1,376,936 of record JBAMYA010000019.1, on the reverse strand, counting down.
T
>JBAMYA010000019.1:1334467-1376724 GCA_037176975.1 Arrhamphus sclerolepis | reverse complement strand
TATATATGTGTGTGTGTGTGTATATATGTATGTGTATATATGTGTGTGTGTGTGTATATATGTATGTGTATATATGTGTGTGTGTGTGTATATATGTATGTGTATATATGTGTGTGTGTGTGTATATATGTATGTGTATATATGTGTGTGTGTGTGTATATATGTATGTGTATATATGTGTGTGTGTGTGTATATATGTATGTGTATATATGTGTGTGTGTGTGTATATATGTATGTGTATATATGTGTGTGTGTGTGTATATATGTATGTGTATATATGTATGTGTGTGTATGTGTATATATGTATGTGTATATACAGTATGTGTGTGTGTGTGTATTTGTATATCAGTGAAGTAGAACTGTTTAAATTTGAAGCATTGAAAACAAAAGCCCCGAGACAGAAGTCATCATTGGTGATCAGCGGTATGAGGTAGCTGGAACAAATAAATTCATGCTTTTTATTTATTTTTTTCCCCCAAACTTGTTTCTTGGCTTTTTTCTGAGCCTGGAACTTAGGGGAAAACTTGTTTGACAAAATCGTCCCATGTTGTATATTTTTTTATTTCTGGTGGTTATTTTATTACTCCTAATTTAAAAAATAAAATTATATGCAGTCAAAAATCAAAGCTTTTCCTCCTTTTAAACACAAATATAAAAATAAAACAAATAAACAAGAAAAAAAAATCGAATCTGGGGTTGTGTTTGAAGCATTCCGAACAAATAAAGATGTTTTTGAATGCGACCCGCTCGTTGTTGTTCGGGTTTAAAAGTTTACTTCGGTGGAGTTTAGTTAAATTAATTCGCCGGTTTTCGATCCTAAGCGACAACCGACTTCGTGTTTTAAAATTTACGTCAGTTTTTAACGCTTCTATGTTGTTTTCTCCACGTTAAAATGAGAACGGAAGTGAGTTTTCACCAACAGGTACCTTCACCTCTGATGCGTTCGAGGCCATTGGGAAATGTAGTCGCTTGTTTGTTTTTAGACGATGTGAGTAAAGATTTGAATCTAATTTTGCTAAAAACGGCGGATTATTTTTATTTACAGATCAACCCGCGGGTAAATGGTTTAATCTGCAATTATATCTTGTTAGTAAAACAAGTTTTAAAAAAAACATTAAATTCAACAACACAGGAAAAAACAAAACAAAGTCATCTTCTGTAAGGGTAATATACGAGCAGTACTTGAAGGCAGCGTCATTTACAAACGTAATAACCCAAATAAAATCAAGAAAAACTCATCATTCAACTCAGATTATGTTAAATTTGATTTATTTTGTAGTTTTCAACTCTTAAGAACTTCAGTAAAGTTCAGATCAAATCATAACAACCTTAAACTCAATAAAGTTCTTATATAAGCCGAAATTTTAGTCTGTTTTACTGCTAACAGACGGCTAACGACGATAAATCTTTGATCTATTTTATTAAAATATCATTATTTAATTTGGCTAATCATACAATAAAAAAAGGGACAGCCACTTTCATCTTTTATTTTACTGCAATTACAGATTTAACAAAAAAAAAGATGAAATGTAACACAAAAGGAAGAGAAATAAAATACATATAATATCATAATGTCACAAGATTTTATACATCTCTAAACTGTACACTACCTCCAAAATGTCTAAATTATTAATATTGTTATTTTATTTTTTACACATTTATGCAGAGGTTTTAGCAAACAATTGAAAAATGGAAAAAGGGTTAAAAACTTAAAATGATTTTAAATGTTGTTTAAAATTATTTCAGAATGACTTTAAGAGCTAAAAGTTAGAATAGTTAAGATAAGAAAATAGGTTAAATAGTTAAGAAAGTAGTTAATGCTTTAAAAAAATGAAAAATGTTATAAATGGTTTCTAAAATAGCTAAAAGTTTATTAAGTAATTGTTTTAGTTCTCAAAAAAAAATACTATAAACTTTTAAAATCATTCAAATATAAACACTCAACTTTTTCAGTACATGGGTTGTTATCTGACAAAATGGTAAAAGTGGTTTTAAAAAACAGTTTAAAAATGTTTTTCCTAGCTGAAAGCGTTCCCATGTAAACACGAAAATGTTCATGTGTTTCGTGTTTCACATCTGTGGAAAAACTGAAAAATAGAAAATAAATAAATAAAAAGATTCACATTGGTGGGAGCTCCAGATAGCTGAGCAGGTGCCCCAGAGCAGAAGCTACAGACCCGGTCCAGGTCCAGGTCTAGATCCAGGTCCAGGTTCAGGTTTCAGTTCTGGCTGGTCCACATTCGTTTCAGTGTTTGTAGAGGACAGTTTTTATCGTCTCTGTCCTGCTTGGACCTCTACCTGGTGGACAACGTGTGGTTCTGATGGAGGGTTTTCCCTGGTACTTGATCAGGATGAGGGAACTGTTGTTATAATAATACTAACAATAACAACAACAAAACAATAACAACAACAACAACAATAATAATAATAAGAAGAATGATAATTTTTTTCTTTGAAATTTGGACTCAGAACATGTTTAATTTAATAAACTTTGGATTGTCTTTGTGTAAAAAAACGTTGAGATAACTTTGTAATGAATTAAAGAGAAGAAATGAAAGTGTCTTAACTGGGAGGAATGGATATACTTTTTATGTTTGCTGAAAAATGAATATGATGTTGGTGGTAAAAAACAAAACAAAAAACAAACATAAATAAAAACTGAACAGTTCTATGATATAAAAAGGTTTTCAATAATTTTTAGTTTAGAATTTCCTAAATATGAAGTAGTATATATGTAGGCTATTAACTAGATAAATGAGTCATTTAAACTGCAAATTACATGTTCACAACTAGGAGGACTGGGGTTTGGATTACGTATTCTGTTACTGCTCAGAAACGTTATTGTTATTATTTTTTTAATTGGTTAGTTACAACATTTTTGTCTTCTCTTTATTTATTTAATTTTACGTATATTATTTTGATTTTTGTTCTTTTCTATGCAGGGATAATAACTGGAAGCACTGACTGCAGTACGCTGCTACTGGTCAGAAAACTTTTTATTTTATTTTTACATTAAAAAACAGCCTTTTATTTAGGCCTATTTAGGAATTGTTGCAATTGTTAATTACTGCACAGCTGTTCTGCAGGTCTAATTACTGGGTCATAACTGGGAGACCTGTTACTGGTCAGAAATATGTTTTCTTTTTTTTTCTTTACATTTTTACTCTTTTTAAATTTAGTTTTATTTTTGCTTTCTGATGATACATACTATTATGATAATTGTTATTTTGTGAACAGCTGCAGTAACTGGAACATAACTGGGAGAACTGTTACTGGTTAGAAATAAAAGTTTTCTTTGTTTTTTGGTTTTTGTTTTATACATGTTTACTCTTTTTTTTAAATAACTTTTTAAGTTTTATTTTATTCATGCTCTGATACATATATTTTTAATGCATTTATCTGTATCTTGTGAGCAGCTGCAGGTGCAGTAACTGGGTCATAACTGGGAGTTGTGGTTTTAGTTCCAGTTTGAAAAAAAAAAAAAAAAAGAGAAAAGTTTGTGAAAGTGCTGTGACGTCACGCTCCCACAATGCTTACCGCCCCAGAGCTCCGCTAAGCAGAGACGCTCTCAGGCCTCACAAGTAGAAAATTATCGGAAAAAATCACGAAAAAATCATTAAACGGCAGCTTGCGGGAAGAAAGCGGCGCGTGTCCGTGGCGTGGGCTCTGCCGCGGCGGATTGGAGCTCCGGACCGGGACGGAAGCCCCCCGGGACCCCGTAGAAGGACTAAATGCTCCGCTGGAAACTTTTCGGTGAGTAAACTGCTGCTTTTCTCTACCGCTCACACGCGCCTGCACGTCCTCCGCGTGTGCGTGTGCTGCTCCCACGAGCTTTGTATCCACGCGTGACCGCGGATCAGTCACGCATCGACGTGCGGGACTCGTGAATTGTTGTGAACGCGCAGTTACGGTCGTTGGAAGTTTCTAACGCTGAAGTTGTTCAGGAGCAGGGCCGCTGCTGGAGCTGCGGGGCCGCTGGGCGGGCCCCCCCGACCTGGAGATGGGTTAGGGGGGCCCAGACCCTGGAGGTTGGTTAGGTGGTCCAGAACCTGGAGGTGGTCTGCAGGAGCCCAGACTCTGGAGGTTGTCTGGGGGACCCCCTCACCTGGTGGCAGTCTGTGGTCTCCAAGACCCTGGAGGTGGTTTCAGGAGGCCCCTGACCCTGGAGGTGGTTTGGCAGAGGTCTGTGGTCTTCTGCAGCAGAATAAATTTAATAGTAATGAGGGGGTGTTAAAGAAAAGTTTAGGAGTTTATAAAAACAATAAAAACAAAGCTGATCTACTTAAACTGTTAAAAAATGTAAATAAAACAGAAAAACTTTTTTTTAAATTCGCAAATTAAGAAAAGGAAAATATGTATATCAGATATTTGAAAGAAACAATGAATGTAAGTTTATAAACTAATTCTAATGAATAAGAACACGCAGCAATTATTTAGAAGATATAGAAATTCAGAATTAACCTTTCAAACGTGTGATCATTTCTCCTTTTTTATGAAACAAAAAAAGACAGCTGGCAAGAAAATAAAGCATTTCAGACATTTCTTCATGTTCTGGTTTCATAGAATTCCATAAATTTTGACTCTTACTTTTGAAACAAAAAAGCAAGTTAATTCAAACATAAATCCAGACATTCAGACTGAAAATGTGGCAAAATTTTGTTTTTTAATTTAAAAAACCCTCCAAAATGGATAAAACTTTTCTTTTCTAAACTTTCAAATCTGAAATAAAAACTAAACACATTCTGACAAATTGCCATTTTACAATAAAACTCAACACTTCTGAAATACTTTTTTTTATAAAGCTCAAATTTGGATTTTAAAAATTCATTAGTGGAAGGAAATCAAAATGTGTGACTTCAGAACCTTTAAGAACAAGCCAGGTATTGGGGGTTCATAAACTTTAAAACTTTACAAAGCAAAAAAAAAAAAAAGGATAAATAGAATTCAGACCTAAAAAAAACAGGTTTAATTTGTTAGGTAAAAGGAAAAATAAAATTCCAATTATTCAAATTCCTCAGAAAATTTTTACTTTTAAACTTTCAGAGGAAATTCAGAAATTCTCATTTTATATCTCAAGTTCGGCCTAAAAAATCAGTTCAGTTTTTGAATGTTAAAACTCAAATTAGTAATAAAATGTAGAAATTCTGACTTTACCAACTTTGATTTAGTCAAACCACAAATTTCACAAAATGACAAAATATTATAAATTTAACTTTATAAAAGTTAAAATATGTGAGACGTCATAAAGTAACATAGAAAACCTCTTAATGCCAGAAAGTGTCCAGAAAACAAAGAAATTCTGATTTTATAAGCTAAAAATCTGGAAGAAAAACAATAAAACATAAACATAAAACATAAAAAAAGCATAAAAATGTAAACTTTATAAACCTGCAGATCTGAAAGAAAAAAATGACCTCAGATTTTATGAACTTGTAAATAAAAATTACAGCTCAGAAAAAGAAAACAAAACAGATTTTATTTATCTTATTTAACTTTCAAAGAATTTCTGAACTTACGTTTATAAATGAAAATGAAATTGGATTTTCTCATGAAACAAACTTCATGTTTTAGCAACTCAATTTGTCTAATTTTTAAACTAAAAAAACCGCTGACAAAAACAAAAAGTACAATTTTATAAACGTGTGAGAAAAAATAAAAATATAATAAATTCTAATTTGAACTCGACTTCATAAATGTACAAATGTCCGGCTTTTTGACGTAATAAATTAGAAAATTATAGTTATTATTATTATTATTAACATAAAAAGTCAAGTATTTATAAACACAAACTTTTAAAACATAACAAAGCAGAATTTATTACTTTTTCAACTTAGAAAACTGCAAGAAGCAATATATTTTTTATTCTTATAAACTTGTAAGAAAAAAGAGTTGTGACTTCATTAACTTGGAAATTTGCAAGAAAAAAATTAAAATTGTGACTGAGCTTTTTTAAAAGTTACCAGAAATGTTTAGAAATGCATCAGATATGTTTGTGATTATTTTGCCGTGGACCTCACTGGTGTGTGCCTGCCCCCTGGTGGCCTGGAGGACCTCCTAAAACACACCTCCTGCCTTGTGTGGTTGACAGTTCTCTGGTGTGGTTGACTGTTCTGCAGAGGTCTGTGTCGGGTTTTTGTGGATGTTTCATCCTGAAGGTGTTTGACCTGTTAACACAATGACGAGAGGGAAAGTCATCAGCGGCTGTTTTAGAGAACTCCAGAAACGTGTATGAAACCGTTTAGAAACTGTTTCAGGTTCATCTTTCATTTTTAACCTGTTAAATCCCCCAAAATAAGAGCATTGTAGCCCTTAGACCTTACTAACACATAATATTTAGAAAAAAAATAAAAAAACACCAAATTCTGCACGGTTTTGCAAAGTGGTTGACTTCCTATTCAATTTAGGATATATTTAAGAGGGTTGTACCCCCATCTTGGTGGATTTGTGTACCAACCTTTGTGCATGTAGATGACCTGTGGTCCTGGTACTGATTCCATAGGATGCTGTTGAGTCATTTTCCCACATTCTGCCCTGAATACAACAGATTTCACCGAGCATGAATTTGAGTCCAATTTGGTGTGTTTTTGAACATCTGGAGAACATCAGTTTAGAATTTAAAGCAGCCCAAGAATGAAAAGTGGCTCAACCCTCTGCATTTATCCGGGCTCGAGACTGGCACTCTTTGAGAACAGCTAGTAACTGATTAATGACAGAGTATTAGTGGCATAATAATGATGACAAGCATTTTTAAAAGGCCTTTTGTCGCTGTTGGTGTCCGGTCGTAAAAGAAATTTTACTTACTATGGTTTTTATAACAGTTTGAATGCTTTAAGGCATAAATCTATCAAATGAAAATCTATTTTTCATTAATCAGGTTTCATGTAGCAGGTAGTTTAATTGTTAATCAGTGGTAAGATGAATTATCACTCTCAAAAAAATAAAAAATAAATAAAAGGCTTTCAGTTGATGGAATGAGAAATAGTGTACACCTGTGTGTTTCAAGTTAACGACTATGACTAGTTGAGGAAATATGTTGCTTTTCTTCAGGAATTCATCCTTATGTTGGTATATCTGACATAATCCCTGCCCAACAGTTTTGTGACTGACAGGTACGCTCATCCAGTAAGTCACATTCCTTGACTGCTCTTTAAACAGGGACCGTTTCTTTAGTTATTGTTGCTTTACCTTTAATTTTTCTGCAAGTAAATCACATTTCTGACAGTTTTCTAACAAACAAATCCTGTTGCGACTTGTTTCTCGTTTTTGTTGTGCTTTTTTTTTTTTTTTTTTTTTTTAACTCAAGGTATAGATTTTTTTTATTTTTAATTTTTGGCCCAAGGCTTTGTTTTGGAGAAGTTTCAACAAAACAGCTAAATGAACATCTTAAAGAATGGTGACTCCAACCCACCCCCCCTCCCTTTTTGGTCAGCAGCTATACAATGTTTTACTTAAAAAAAAAAAACAAAAAAAAACAAACAATTATGTTATTGTCACCTTTTCCTAAATGACGTCTACAGAAAAAGCCTTTCATTGATATAAACAAGCACAGACACATGACCAAGAGGCTTTTTAGTACGTCTTTTAATGGAATGATTTTTGTGAGAAACATCTACGGTTAATAAGTAAAGGCATGTAAACGTAGACATGAGATTGCAGGATGGCAGCACATGGGGTCTGAAGGGTCTTCAGCCACTTAGAGGCTGCAGGCCTGTAACTTTTTGTCCGCAATCTTGAGAGACACCCAAGTGTTGAGCATGGAGGCCCTTAGTTTGCACCACACCAGGTGGTTGGTCAGGCCGAATATCTGTGCCGTGAACTGGGCAGCAGCCTCAGGAGACAGGATTGTGGAGCAGCCGAGGCCTGAAGAGAAAAATAAAGCAAAACAAGGCAAAGCTTTACTGCTGTAGTGGTTGATATCAGGTTACGAAAAAAAAAATTCCTCACGTAAAGCGATAAGATCTCTGCTCACCACTTGGCATACGGAGGGATGACCACACATCTTGTGCACCCCAGTCTGGAGTGAGAGGGGGGCAGTTGATGACAGGATAAGCGGTGTTTCCAGACATAACTGGCCCTAAACCGTTACTTCTGCCAGCTACAGCCACAAACACAGTGGGAATGCCGTCACCTGTGAAAAAGCACACGGCAGACATGGAGACGTGACACAGAAGTCCTCCTTCGACCATCGGTGACCATCAAGCTTTAATGCACACCTTCGTATTCTGCCTTGATACGGAGAGTCTCATCTGGACCCTTATGCGCTGAGGTGACCCTCAGGATGCAGGAGATCCCATAGGAGGTGCAAGCCTTCCTGATTTTTTCACAGTGGGCCATATCCGATGTGGATCCCATCAGAACCACCACCCTGCCGTTCTCCTGCGGCTCCAGCAGCAGCTACAGCCGACACAAGAGTTAAGTGTCTGATTAAACTGCTGTTTTTCCTCGTAATTTATTTAAAAAAAAAATCATTTATAAAGACAGTGGGTTCAGCATACCTTGACCCGTTCAGAAACCCACTCAAAGTTTCTCTTCACCATCTGCATTGCCTCTGGAGTGACTTCCTTCAGGTCTCGGTACACCTGGAGGGAAAAGGAAAAAAGATTGTATTTCCCGCTCCGTCTTTTTAAAACTCTTTTGTAGTTTGTTCTATAAAGTTCCACATAAAACTGAAGCATACGACCCCTGACCTGCTTATCTTTCTGCTGGCTTCGATCTCCAGCTGGCCACAGTCTCCATGAATCATTGTCGATCACGTCAGCAAGGACAATCTCTTGTGTTTTCACATTAACACCAAATTCAATCTACAAGCAAGAGAATTAAAAAAAAAAAAAAAAAAAAAAAAAAAAAAAAAAAAAAAAAAAAAACATATTAAAAATAAGGCAAAGGAATCACTATAGTTCACCAGCAGAGGGCAATGCACTACATACCTTCATGTCCACCAGAGTGCAGTTCTGAGTGGCCCAAGCCCTTTCCAGGATCTCAAAAATGGCCACCGTGCTGCGATTCATGATGTCCACCTCGCACTGACCAATAGTGAGCCCAGACAGACAGAATTTAGCTGCCAACAGTTGCTCCTCCGACCACTGAGGGTCATTGTTGGCATCGTCCTAAAAAGAAACCAGAGTTGAAAGAGGCATTATGTATTCTTTTTCAAACCTGAGACAATTCTTTTGAAGTATTATTGTGACATGTTCTTGTTAAAATACAAGATACAGAGTTCAAAAGTTCCCTTTTCAGCCATGTCTTTACAGGCCTGTTCAAAGCAGCTGGTCTAGAAGGAGGAGTCAGACACTCCACTACAAGCCCCTCTTCCAAGAGTCTCTTGAGAAGTTGGAGTTACAGATTTGTACTACCCACGTCAGAGGTAAGGCATGTTTAAATTCAGCTTCAAAAATACTTAATTAGTGCCTAACAGGAAATTAATAAGCAGGATGATGTGAAGTTGGTTGGCGTTAAAGATGGGGAGCCTGGATAATTCTGATATGAGTGAGGGAGTTGTGCTATGTCACCGTCTCTGAGCTGATACTCACTTTAGACATCCAAATAAATACCCTCCAGCACAGAAAGGTTTTTTGTTCTTAATACATCACCTACTGAAACTGGAATCATGTATGCCATTATGGTAAACCTTCAGACTTACTTTAAAGAACATTTCCATCTTCAGGGGGGCAAACCGGTAGCCCTCTTTCACTCCTGGATTCCTCTTGAGGAAGGACCCAGTTGCAACTCTGCGACACACCCACTCAATGGGAATCATCTCACAGTGGGCTGCAATGAACGCCGTTTCCGAGTGCTGCTTCACAAAGGCTGTCTTAATGCCTGGAAAACAAGATAAATGTTGAAACGATGCTTAAACTCTTTGCTGGTCTTTATCAATCTACAACAGCTCACAACAGCTCCAACCTCACGAAATATTGCAAATCTTTTTTATATGCACTGGAGAACTCTTCAAAGGAGACTGGCATTTTGAAGATTTTCACTTTAGCACAAATGGCTTTCAATCCTAAAACTAATTCTGGTTAAGTGGGATGCGGCTGGTCACGTTCTGGTGAATTATAAGCTCCAACACTGCAAGTCACAAGACAATCATTACTGAAACTTGGCTGACATGATCCAAACTTAATGACTTATGGTTGCAAGTTATCCAGTTATATTTGTCTAAATAGAAGCAAAGCAGGGAGTCTTTTTTTTTTAAATCATGTCAGCCCATGCACACGTCAGGATCGTTAATGTCAGTTGTGCTCATGCACAAGATCAGTTCAGAAACTTCTGTTGTCAAAATCACATGTTCACAGGAAATATTTCAAGCAAAAATAAATGACCCCTAAAGTTTCTTATATTTCAGACCAAGTCATCTAAGACTAAGTAATTGGTGTAAACTTCTGTTATCCAATGACAGAGAAGACAAACATCCAAGCTCATCTTTCTGACCTCTTATCTCACTAAAACCCCAATTTTGATATATTTATACCTCCCTAAATACAGACCGAAAAGAGAAGGAATAAAAACCCAGTGTTCTTAATTTGAAAGATAACCTGTCTGTAGAGGCGTTCTTGTAAAACTATAAATTAAAAAAATAAAACACACAAAAATTAGATTTGAGCAAATATGCTCACAAGAGCATGTTTGCTCAAAACCAATTTCTGAGTCCCCAAGAACTTGTGGGAGTGTCTGCCTCAAGGCCAGAGCCTTTCACCCGCCCCAGTCTGCACAGAAACCCGCAGCACACCATCTTTTCAGGATTTTTACAAACTGTTGCAACACCATATCCTCACCAGATTCCTGCAGCAGTTTGAACACGCAGCTCGTGGTTTTATTGGCGATGGCAGCCTTTCCCTCCATCTGATCTTTCCTCACAGCGTTCCCAGCAGTGATCTGATCCTTGGACTGGACCAGAACCAGTCCGGGCTGGTCCACGATTTCAAAAATCTGTTTAGTCTTTCCCTCGTTCAGCTTCTGCCCGAGATTCAACTCTGAAAACAAACACACACACGTTTAACGTAGGTTTAATTTGCCCCTCAAAGTCGTGCACTGATGGCAGAACAGTACCTGCAGAGGAGGCCATGGTGCTGCTCGATCCCGAAGTGTCCTGAAAGTTAAGGCAAAACACAGAAAGACAAAGCCCACGAGTTGTTAGTGAGTTGGGTTAAGCTGCAGCAGGAGTCCAGACATGTAGCAGAGGAGAATGAAAGCGGGCCCTGTCTTACGTCTGCTGACAGCCAATCACGTCTTTCAACGGATTCACTCAACCAATCACAAACCCGTATTGTTTGTCACGTGATAGGAGGATGCCACCAACATCAAATATTAACAAGACGAAAAAGTTTGAAGCACCACCATCTTTCACTTTGATGAGAAATTCAATATACGAGAAAAATACAATCAAGATAAAATAAGACATTCTTTGACCCAGTAATTAATTTGGCTATATCTAACCGCCAAATATCTACTGTTTCTGTACTGGAACACGTGATCGATCTGGGTTTTGTTTTTTTACCCCCTTTGATTGATCTGTGAGTTATCGCTGCTTCTTCGACCTCGTCCGCACTTGTGACACAATTATCATCTTCGGACTCGTGATGGAAATTTAAAACAGCTCGCCACGTTGTACCATTACGAGCACGTGCTCGATCGATAGTGCGGCGACCGTGTGCGTGCACGCGCAGGCTGATTTGCTTTCAGGCCCGCAAGGAGGCACGAGAACCGGGAGACGGACAGCGGCATGGAGTTCGAGGAGTCCGGTATCGGGGAGGAATGCGGGGTGTTCGGGTGTGTCGCTGCCGGAGAGTGGCCCACACAGCTGGAGGTGGCCCAGGTCCTGACCCTGGGGCTGGTGGCGCTACAGCACAGGTATGTCCCGCAAAAGGTGCGCCTGCGGAACCGTTGGAGGCTTGGAAATGTTACATATTTACGAGCGACCTTAAGTTAACTTTTTAAAATGTATCTTTCCATATTTAATAATAAAAAAAGATGTATATTTATTTACAGTCACGAGGGAAATGGCTAATTTGTCTATAGTTATGAGTTACTCGTGGAAACAGAGAGTGTGACTGTTTTAAAGGCAAATGTGACCTCAAAACAACCCACATGTGAGGGAATAGAACAATACTTGAGGAGTCCACAAACTTTAGAGAAAATTTCAAACATGAACTGCATACAAATTGAAAGGCACCCACCTTAAATACCTGAAATACTATGACAGCATAGGTGCAGAAAACCCCTTACTGCTACCAGATCCAGTTAACTTAAAAGGTCTATTACCTCACAAGAAAATGCACACCCTTGTATTAAAAGTATATGCCTTTTTGTTTTTATCAGTAAATGTCCATCTCAAATAAGCTTGGATGACAACCATGAATAAAGAGCTTTATCTTCAGTGTTTTTTTTTTGTTTTGTTTTTTTCCCCAGCACAGGGATTGTGATTATTTCAGCATGTTGAAAGACAGTGTATCTGTTATTTTCAGTTTATTAATGTGTTTTATTGTAGTTGATATGGAAATAGAAGATATTACCTGTTTTTGTGGGGATGGCTTTTTGGGGGATGGAGCCATTGAACAAACAGAATTGATCTTTATTATCGGGATGTGTTCCTGCTCCTCTTTGCACTGGGCCTCCACTTTATCAGCAGAGTCAAGGCCAGTGTTCAGTTGTTTTGCTGGTTTCTGCAGTTTTAAGTCTGAAAATAAGAACAAATGTAGGAGGTTATGTACAATAATATATTTTTCCTTACTTTATCTGAGTACAGCTTTGTTAATGCAAAATAGGATTTCTTCAACGACAGTTACTTTACAGTTGGTTTTAATCGCGTGCTGAGCCTTTTATTATAACCGTACCCTTAACCATAATTTCATTATGAGGGTCCATGGCGAGTCATGGGACTGAGACAGAAATGATAAAGACCTCAGTCACTTTTGGACACCATGTGATGTGCAAAGTGATAACAGAAGGAAGCACATTTCAAACCTTGATCCACAGCTTTCCTCTTCATTCCTCTTCTTGCTGAAAAGGTGTCCTCTTTTTCTACCCAAATTTGAGAAGGGCCTGAAAAGGGCATAGAACAAGATTTAGACAGCCCTTCATTCTTAAGAAATAAATTTTAGTTCTCTCAAGTTGGATAAATATGGTTGGACATGTAGAGCACTAAAAGTGGTAAAACTCTTTACTGGTGATAAAGTTTTCACATAGATAAAATGAAGAAGGTGTGTGCTTTAACAAACAGTTTTTTGTCTTTTGTTTTTATAAAGAACTTGGATTATTTATATTTATATTTGGGATTTTATGGCTTGTTACTTTGACTGATATTTTATGGTAAAATATAAGAAAAGGTCTCTAGTCTTGTTTCATTGACATACTTTTATCAGTGAATAAATGATAATCGTCTCACTCATTAGTTTTTGTTGTCGATCCAAACGTTTCTCCTTGTTCGGATGCAGCCTCAGATCGTCGGTGTTCGATGTGACCTCGGTGGCCACAGACGAGACAGAATCAGAACTACAAGTTCTCTCGTCCATCGCTCCCTCTGTTGCCATCGCTGCATTTGATTTCTTCAAATAGATGTTGTCCTGATGGTTTTCCTCACAAACCTGCAAAATTTCAAGTGGGCGTGAATGCGCAGTGTCGGCTGGTCCCGTCTCCTGCGGTGAGCCGTTTGCGCTGTGTTTCATAATGGCATCTACTTCATCATAGAACCTCATGAGGCTTCTTGGGTCAGCCTCATCGGTCCTGCTTCTTTGAAGGGACCGGTACAGGTACTTGAGGTTTTTGTACTTGGTGTGGCACTGTTTCCAGTCACGTTCGATGCCTTGTTGCATCAACCTGTTGGAGATCTGGACAAAGATGTCTCTCTTCCTGGTCGAGCTTTCCAGCTGCCTGCTTATTCGCTCATCAGACCAGACTTGAATCAGCGCTCGAACTTCTTGATCGCTCCAGTTTCGACCGGTGTCTGACACTGTGACCACATGAAACTGGTTGGAGCTAGATGAATCCGTATGTCCTACATGGGAATCTGGAGTAAGAGTAGAAGAAGAAAAAAAAGGAAGTTTATCTATGCTGCTAGATTGCACAGGGGGTCAGCCAGATATTTCTGCCATACCTGTTCCTCTCCATTGATCTTCTACATCTCCATCAATGTCAAAATCATCACTGTTGTCATCTGAAAATTGGGTGGAAAAAAGATCAACATCTTAAAAGTATTGATTCCAAAACAGCTTTGTACATTGCATAATAAATCCGTACCATCATCAATTTCTATTACAATCTCATTTTCTAAGGCTCCCATCTGTCCTGTAGTGCACGCTGGTGTTTGTGTCTTCCCTGCTCCCAGTTCTCCATTATACAACCTCTTCTGCATTTCCACAGTCCCATTTTCCAGTCCTTGATCGAGGAGAATGGCTTCCACCTCTTCAAAAAACTTCATATACTTCCCTGGGCTTCCCGAACTGCTGCCTCCGGCAGAATGAGCACTTTTCGCAGTCTTGTAATCAAACTTCAAATTCTTGTATTTGGTGCGACACTGTTTCCAATTGCGTACCACCCCGAACTTCCTTTGCATCTGACGGGCCATCTCTTGGAAGATGCACTTGTTGCGCAGCGTGCTTTTCAAGCGTTCCCGAATACTGCGGTCGGCCCAGACGCACAACAGCGCCCGCACCTCATCGTTTGTCCAGTGGCGTCCTCCCTCTTCAGCCACATTGGTAGTGAATGGAAGAGTTGTTCGGATTTGACTTTTAAATCCTGTAGACAAGGGACACAAAGTCATGCTTGTTTAAACTTTGATTAGTGAAATCAGCGACTGTATAAATCTGTAGCTTTTAGAGCAAGCGAGCAAAAATAGTTTGAACTGATAGGCTTGTTTATCCTTTTGTAAGTGAGAAGTTGTGTGCTGTTATTGTCAGTGCCACAGTGGGTATGAAACCCACATTTACCTTCATGCATTGGTAATGAGGCTGAGGAAGGGTAGATTCCTCTCTGATTACCCACATCTTCCTCCCAGCCCTCCACCGGCCTTGCATCCACTCCTGAGCTGTAGGTAGCTGATGTGTCTGCTGCTGCGTCAGGCTTCCTGCTCTGAAGTCCGAGGCTTCTGCTCTTAGCCTGACACTCCCTCCAGCTTCGTATAAAACTGAGCCTCCTCAGACGCTCTGAGATCAACTCAAATGTGGCTCTGTTTTCTGCTACGTGCTGAGCTCCAATCTCATCCCACACTGACATTAGAGCCAGCACTTCTGCCTCCCCCCACTGCCTTTCCACTGAGCTTTTTTCTTCCACCGCCTCCCTATTATCTCCTCTTTGTCTTTCTGCTCCTCTCTCCATGTTTGAGCTGACCTGGAAACGCTTTCTTGTCCTCAGCCCTTCTGTCTCTGCTGCCCGGTTCCCTAGGCAACCAGGCGGTTAAGCCTGAAAGCAACGCCTCCATGCTGAAGAGCAGCCTCACCACTGGCTTAAGCTCTGTGCAGAGGAGGCGGGATCTGCTGTAATCTGAGAAGCAGCTTGGTAAATGGACTGAAACTGCAGCAAGACGACTCTCCATATATGGCAGCTCCACATCACAGGAACACTTTTTTTTTTTTTTTGGGCTTGTTTTGTCTTTGTAGCTGCTTTCTGTTTATGCTTAAGTCAAACCACTTTTATCCTCCTCAAGGCACTTATTCAACATAAACAACAGATCATTATTGATGTTAACTACTTCAGGATTAAAAACAAAACATAAAAGGAAAATTCAGCATGACTAGTTAACACTGATATTGTCCTCCTTCTTCATTTTCTCCTCAGGGGGCAGGAAAGTGCTGGGATTGTCACAAGCAATGGAGCTGACCCACCCACATACACGAGCCACAAGGTAACTTTGAATAATGACAAGTAACTTTTATGATTATCAAAAAAAAAAAAAAACACTTTATAAAAAGGTGGAACATTTTCATTACACCAGTCACATGTGCTGTATGTACTCAAACAAAACTCAAATAGACAGAATTATATGATTTTTCAAGGTAAAGGGTCCTGCAGGTTTGTTGGTTTGCAAAGCCCTAGCACACTCAGATTGCAGCCTATTTCTCTATTTCACATCGTTGTTTTTGTATATGACAAATTTGTGATTTATTTTTTTTTGTATGCACTGATTAAGCGTTGTCTTTTGTTACCATTTCTCAGGGCATGGGATTAGTGAACACTGCTTTCCCAGCCGAGGCTCTCCTGAAGCTGCGCAGTGGTAACCTTGGCATTTGCCACACTCGGTATTCAACTACTGGCATCTCTGAGCTGCAGAACTGCCAGCCTTTTGTGGTGGATACGCTGCATGGCAAGATTGCTGTAGCGCACAATGGAGAGTTGGTTAATGCCCGTGCTTTGAGGAAAAAGGTGAAGACGACCTCTGCTTGACCAAACGAAACGGGCTGTGTATAAGAGCATTTCTGCATGAACACCAACTCTGTCATGTGTCACACAGGTGATGCGCCATGGTGTTGGCCTCTCTACAAGTTCAGACAGTGAGCTTATCACCCAACTCCTGGCTTTGACTCCACCCATGGAGGAGCTTGACACACCTGATTGGGTAGCCCGGTGAGTTCTGACACTTGATGCTGCAAAAACGTTACCCTTTGTCCTTTGTACACTATTTCAATGTGTTTTATTGGTTGTATTTCAGAATTAAAAACCTCATGACTGAAACGCCTTCATCGTACTCACTGTTAGTCATGTTCAAAGATGTCATCTATGCGGTGCGTGACCCCTATGGAAATCGGCCCCTCTGCATCGGACGGCTGGTTCCCGTCTCTAAGCTGCACAGTGCAGGTATTCAAAGCACGACTGGTGGAAGGTTGTCATCTGTAAAGTTGAACCGTCAGGAATAGTAGACAAAACCTACAGGGGTGGTAATTGTTTCGTTTTCATTTTTTTTCCTCACATAAGGCTCCCACTCTTCTGTAATGTTGCATAATCAGGTATTGATTCTGGCAGAGAGCACACTGTTTATGTGACAGTTGTAATTTAAACGACATGTCTGCTGGAGGGGAAAAATGTTTGTTTCCAGAGAGACTGATTTAATAATAGACAGGACGCATCACAGGAGCTTAACCGTGCTTGAGCCTGAGTGTTTTTCAGGTCACATACTGATTTCATCAGTGGTCAAATCGGTTTGTTTGAAGATGATTAACTTGACCCTTTGTTCCTTGAATAGGTGCAGGAGAGGAAGACACTGAGGGGTGGGTTGTGTCATCAGAGTCGTGCAGCTTCCAGTCCATTGGTGCCAAGTAAGTTTTTATATCTTTGCAACATTTCCTGTATAACAGCTAGAACCTGCAGATGTGTGAGTTCAGACTATTGCTCTTGTCTCGCTCAGGTACTACAGAGAAGTGTTACCAGGAGAGATTGTCCAACTATCCAGACATGGTGTCAAATCTCTGAGTGTTGTACCTCGTCCTGAAGGAGACCTTCCTGCCTTCTGCATCTTTGAATACGTTTACTTTGCCAGACCAGACTCCATTTTTGAGGGTTTGAGTATTTCTTGGTAGTGCATCTATCCTTCAATCTGCTTCCTCGTGTTACTAACATACGGATGTAATGCAGGACAGATGGTGTATACGGTGAGGCAGCGCTGTGGTCGCCAGTTAGCCATTGAGGCTCCGACAGATGCAGATGTGGTCAGCACTGTGCCAGAGTCTGCAACCCCTGCTGCTCTGGGATATGCTCAGCAGGTCTGTCTTGAGTGTCTTCAGTCCTTAAAGAGAACTGTTTATACCAAGGGGGTCTCCACTCTCAAGCATTACTCTTTTTGTCCTCAGTCGGGTCTTCCGTACATGGAGGTGCTATGCAAGAACCGCTATGTTGGGAGAACATTTATTCAGCCAAATACGCGTTTGAGGCAGCTCGGAGTGGCCAAGAAGTTTGGAGTACTGTCAGACAACTTTGCTGGCAAAAGGGTGGTGATAATTGATGACTCCATCGTCAGAGGCAACACAATTTCTCCCATTATTAAACTGCTACGTGAAGCTGGTGCAAAAGAGGTTGGTTAAGTAAATTATTTTTGTACGTTTTTTTTCCTCCTACTGTTTTTCAGCTGGATTTATTAAATTATTACAAGCACAAAAACATCTCACGTTATTAAGTTTTTTTATAATATAAAATTCAAGTCTGTTTCTTGAATTATTGTGTAAATGTGTACATTAAATGAAAACTGGATGCTTATATCAACAGTTGTAAAACTTTATATTGAGTTGAGCTTTACTTTTGACTGAAATATATCATCTTTGCACCTGACGGTTTCATCCCAACCGTTAAACAGAGGCATGTTTCTGTCGGATCTTTTGCAAAATCATTTCTGTGAAACCTTGAGGCCATTTGGGAGAATTTTGTTCTCAAGACACAAATTTCTTTTTGCAAAGCTAAGACATGTTGTTGCGTGCAGCAATTCACGTTTTCCCCGACTGACCAAATGATCCCTGATCCGTTTAAAATGCAGCTGTACGTCTTCTAACTCCAGGAAGAGGAACCACATCACTCCATTTAAAAAATAAATAAATAAATAAAAACTTCACTGGCTTCCAGTCAGTTCAAGAGTTTTTTTAAAAATTATTTCTATTTTAACATATAGAGCTTTTAATAGTAAGGCTCCCCAGTCCATATCTTCTTGACGTGTTCTTGTGGGTCTCTGAGCAGATTGCTGGTGGTCTCGAGTTCCCCTTTTAAAACGCATGGCGATTGTGCTTTTGGTGCAGCAGCAGCTGGGCTCTGAACCCACTTTCTTTTTGTTTTATAGTTTAGGTTGACACTTAAAAGAATAAAGAAAATTCAGGGATGCTTTTAGCTGATTTATTTCCGTTGGTTTTAACTGCTCCTAGTTTTTTTCTTTCATCTACTTTTGTCTGTTAAAGGTGCTCTATGAATAGACATTACTGTCTGTACAGTTACTAGTTTGTTACACTGACCTGTCATCGTTCGTTGGGACCTTGTTGATGCTCTTGTTTGTGAAAAATGGTCACTTAATGTGATGCTGACATAATTAAGCTAAATGTCTTCCTGAACAGGTCCATATCAGAGTTGCATCTCCACCCATCAAGTTTCCTTGCTACATGGGCATCAATATTCCAACAAAGGAGGAGCTCATTGCCAACAAGCCAGAGTTTAAGGACATTGCTGGTTATATTGGTGAGGCCTCATGAATATTTTGTTGTATTGCTGACAGTATGGTACCTTATTGTACTTTTTTTTTTTTTTTTAAATCCACGGAGAGTATTTCTTATTACACCCTTCTGTGCAGGTGCTGACAGTGTTGAGTATTTATCTGTGGAGGGCCTCGTATCAGCTGTCCAGGAGGGGATTGCCTCTGTCAAGGACAGGATCAGCTCCAATAACTCCAGTGAGAGAGTGGGCCACTGCACTGCCTGTTTGACTGGGAAATATCCAGTTGAGCTTGAGTGGTAACCGCTGTACCAACACTACAACTACTGATGGTGATGCAGCAGGAACAGCGCTCTGGAAGTCCACCTTTCCCTTGAGGGGGTCTAACGTCTCAGCATCGTTTACTGGGACACTAAGATGTGACACTACAGCACAGGACATTTATACAATCATTACTCTTTTGGTCACCTATAGTGGCTCAGCTTTATAGCACTGTCATGTTGGGAGGTTTTTTGTTTTTTTTTCTTAACTGGGTTAGGTGTGATGTCAGGGGCACTTATCTGGGCTCACCAAGATTTTTGTATTCTTTTGTATTTGTATTTGAAAAATTACAATGATTTTTTTTTTCTTTTCCCCACATGTAATCCAAGCATTTACAAAAAGGAGCATTAGGAACAATTTTTAAATGTCAAAAATGCTTCCTCCTTGTGACCAAAATGTGAAATTGCCTTTATTTTCTGTAGTGTACTGAGAAAAAGAAATCACCTGTATTTTTGCCTAAACATTTTATTTTCTAACCTTTAAAACATAGAATAAACAAATTGTATTATAAGAAATTGAGAATACATACTTTAAGAAAAAAGAAAAATGGCATTCAATAATTACATTTGAAAATAGGAAACATTAGCAACAACCCATCACAGCTTAAGCTTAAAACTATTTTTCCATTCAAATTTTAAAGAGGACCAGATGCATCAAATTTTCCATTTAAAAAAATGCCTTTCAACAATTACAGAACCTGAAATACGTTACAGATTTGTGTGCTTATGCAACTTTTTAGCAGTTAAACTTCCAATTTGTTACAAACTGCAGTCTCCAACATTAGGACTTGTCCTCAATTCTCTGAAGTAGTTACGAAGGCAACAGTGCTGCAAAGCCAGGAAAATACTGAATTTAAGGATTCATCTTAACCAGCTGCGGGGGTAGCCATTGACCATTTTATTTTCACGTGAACCACCTGTTAAAGGAAGCACAAAACAAAAATAAAAGTTAATGTCATTTTGGAACACTGCTTTAGAGCAAATGTACCTTAAATAAGTTCTGTCTTATTCAGTCGTGTATAAATGGAGTTTACCCAAGTCAGCGCAGGCAGGTGCAGGCCGGTACAGAATCATCCAGTCTCCCTGATTTGCTATGGGCTGCTGCATTCTGTATTTACTGGGGCTACAGGAGACGCCCCTGTTAGGCAGCTCCAATGGAAACGGAGAAAGACGGCGCCTCAGCATCTCATTCCTGTGACGACTGGACCCCGGGGAGTGTGTGCAGTACTCCTCCTTGAGTCGCTTTGAACTGGGATGGCTGTTGCATCCCAACTCCCTGTGGCGCTTCCTCAGGAGAGAGCGGTGGGGTGACAGGGCGAGAGCAGCCAGAGATGAGGAAGAGTGCCCCCTGCTGGCCTCAGAACTTCTTGCACACAGACGGCAGGGAGGGCCATTGAGGTAATCAGATTTGTTCTGGCACACAAACTTGTGGTAGAGTTTCATGAAATCTTCATCAATTTTCTTCGGTGAGTAAACGACAAGGTCTGGTGGCTGGGTGGAGTCAAAGGAGAGGTGCCGCCTCAGTCTGTGACGACCATCTCCTGCCCTGCCAGAGTGAGGTGAGCTCGGCTCTTTGTTGGACTGAGGGTGAAGCATCCTCAGCTGCGCAACAGACCTCTCTGGAGGTGAGGACAGGAGTGTAGGCCTCACTGACTCTCTGGAACGGCGCTCCGCACAAGCTCCTTTGGGGCTTCTGGATAATGCATGAGGAGATCTATTGAGGTTGCTCATTACTCTCACCTTGAAAGGACTCTGCTTAACTGGGGAGGTGTAGATATCAGATCTGTCTTCAACAGCAGCAGTTTCTAGTGCATATGTGGAGCACATAGTCTGTGCTGAGTGTGAAGGCACAGAAACTCCTCTAATCCTAAAGGAAGGATCAATGGATGTTTTAGCAACAGCATAGTCGGGCTCTAAATGACCGTCACTGAAACCAGATCCAAGTTCTCTCAAGTAAGGTAGTTTGCGTGGCGACCACTGAGACACAGTAAATGTCTCATTCAGTGAGATCTGCTTTGGTTTAATGGTCTCTGTGAAGTCCATTACACGGACATGATGTTGCTCTCTCTTAAACAGGCCCCTCTCCTTACCAGGAGACTGCTGTTGTACTTGCCCATTGTATAGACTGGCCTGCAGACAGTGACCAGACTGAGAGACTGTTTCACTTCTTGGGAGCTTTTTCTTTCCAGGGCTGCTGCAGCTCTCCTGAAGCACTGCCTTTCTCCTCATCTCTTTTGGGCCACTACTAGTGTGCCTGAGTGTGACATCGAAGGTGTTGTCGAGACTGCCTCTTTTTGACTGCTGTCGCAACCTGCGGTATTTCTTCAGCACAGAATCTGCAGCCACAGAGACTTGTTGCCGATCCCACGCTCTCTCTAATCGTCGAATCATGGTGGGGTACAGCTCCCCCAAGGTGCTATGACTATTGAGAGACATCTGCAGTTCCTCATCTTCGTCCTCTGGCTGGAGATTGCTCACAGAAATGGTGCTCCCATTCACTTGCAGTGAATGCTCAGTTTCATCTATAGGGATGCAAATAGGAAAAAATGATGTTACCCTTCAGACCAGACAACACTTCTGCGGTTTCAGTTTTCATGTAGCACACAAAAATAAATAAATAAAAAGGAGAACCAACTGCATAAACATTCTTACTGCTCTCTTCCACAGCCAAATGGCTGGTGGCGCCAGAAGTCTCCTCATCTGCATCATCTTCACAAGTCGAGTCCAACTATTGAAAGTAAACCCATCATTACTGCTTAAGAACTCATCGCTGTTATCTGTCAGACTCTAAAAACGTGAACATCACTAAAGCTGCTACATAAAGCAACTGTTTGTATACGTGTCTGTGGAGAGTGTTGTACTAGTACAAACCTTTGAGTTCAGCTTGTTCAGCTTTTCTCTGGACATACTTATGTAGTGTTCAAGAGCTTCGTGAAGCAATGGGAAAAAGAAAAATACAAGGTTAGAAACAAATTATGTCATTTCAATTGCATTAAACCCAAGCAAACATAAGTCGATTGGTTAACTGGCTTATAGGCAAGTCTAATAAAGCTTAAGAAGTAAAACATTAAGCAACGAATACACAGGATACGTTATGCATTCAGAAAAAATAGCTTGTGAGCATCTTGGCCATGATGGGCAGCAGCTCTGGGGACCTATTTTAGAAAGCTGGTTCAACAAAGTTGAATGCCGACTCAAAGTCAAATAACCGTGTTTAAAGTAGGAAGTTCAGAGTCGATTCAGTCAACTCTGAGTTAAGTGTGTGTGGCTCCACTTTAAGGAGAAGCTTCATGTTACCATGATTCACCATGGCATCATCAATCAATAAAACTGATGACATTGGGAAAATTTCTTTACTTGCAGATGTAGGAGCAGGATGCTCTAAAAACATTAAAACACTAGTGATTTACTTTATTGTCTGTGATGCAAACATCTTCATTCCACCAGTGCAGTCTCTTCATCAATAAAAAGATCTTATTACATGCAAAATATGTTATAAGATTATCTGATAAAATTAAACTTGGAGAGGAACTCTACTGGACCAGAATATGTTTCAAGTTTCCATGGCAACAGACTGAGCAAAAGCTGCACATCTATCTGAATTTAAAAAGCCTGATTTTCCCTAATTTGAGGTTTAACATTATTCTGAGTTTTTTTTCTGAAGCAGGCCCCAGGCCAGCAGAAATACAGACAATATCATTTCAGTGCAACTGTTCTGAAGACAGCAGCAGCAAAAAAAAAAACTAAACAGTTTATTTATTTTTGCATTCATCTGTTCAAATAAAGGAGTAGAACCACAAGGCAATTTAATTGTTTCATTTGTATTTCTTTGCAGATGTTTCTTCAAGCTATTTAAAAATTAAAATAGGATAGAAAGACAAAACCTTTTGTGATTTTTGCAATCAAAAATGCCAGATTTTGCAGCCACCTTTCACAAAAATTGTGATCCAATTTGCAGAGCTCTATATGCCTATTTTTGTTATGAGAAAATGGAAACTAAGGCAAAAATTGCAAGATTTCTTTTACAAAAACAAAATGCAGTCTGCATTTTATAACTAGCTTGAAAATATGTCTCAAAACTATAAACAAAGTGTATATAAATTACATGCTATTCAAATTTCTTTCTTCTTTTAAAGTGCCATTTCTTGCAAGAGTAAGAGGATGTTACTTAAAATTAAGAACAAACTGAATTTTCTTGCTACTTTAATTTTATAAAACTAACTCAGTCTTAGTAAATTATTGTTAAAGACAAAACTTATTCAGCTATTGCTGCACTTCCTAAAAACTAACCTGATGACTAAAGAATTGTTTGGAGGAGTTTCTGTTCAACAGAAGATGTGAAGAAAGTTTGGAGAAGATGACCGACAAGACATCTCTTCTTTGTAGTAAACACAAAGATACCACTACCACACAATAAATAAATAAAAACACTAAAACCTAATCGTTTGATTGAGTTCTCAAAGCCAAACAGAATAATTATTGCGATGTTTACTTTCTGAAATTCAATGGTGGCTACGTTTGGGGTTAAATCCAATAATTTAAAACTGACATTCACTTCAAAATTGCTTCAGTGTCTCTCAAGGAAAGGGTTAAAAAGAAGAATAAGTGGTGTCGTTTATGTAAATATACCACAAACTCTCACATCATCTTAACAGTGAGCTCTGCAACTCCAGACGCGTCTGTGATTGCAAGTTGTCATTGACGCAGATTTAAAACATTTCATTGCAGAAAAGTGTTTATCCAGGAAAGATGGTTTTATCTACCACAATGTTTAAAATGTGTAGAATAACTAACATCTACCTTGCATAAGATTTGGAAATTGCTTTGCACGGCCCTTTTATACTTTTCACAGATTGATAAAACTTGCGTCTAATAACCGGCGGCTAGCGCTTGTAGTTTCTCCGTTTCAGTAATGCTCTTGTATTGTTTTTGCTTCGCGTGACCAAAATCCGGGAGGGACTGAAACTTTGCAGCTTACTTACTATGGGTGTCTATGTTGCTGATATCCACCTCTAGCTCGTCTTCATAGTGCTGAAGCTTTGAATACTGTTAAAAACAATAGCAGAAGTGAACAAACAAACAAAAACTCAAACTTCTATGATCGCTAGTTTCGGAAATTAAATGAAGCTAACGCTAGTTATTCTAGTCTCTTCGTTCTTTAACAAACCTTCTCCACGATTCGATCCAGAGCGTTTTTGAAGTTGAGGCTATTTGTATTCAGTTTATTCATTATTAGATGATCCATGGTGACTATTAGCCAGAGCGTTTTCTCGACGTTAATATCGCGGATGGTAGGGGAAAACCTACGGGCGGTTGCAGAGAAAAGTGCTATCTAGTTTAAGAATCCGCGTCAAAAAAATAGCGACATGTGATTGGACGGTGGCTCTGCGCTGCCTTCAAGGACACTCGAAAATAACGCATACTACTACCAGCATTATTATCGTTTTTTGAAATTCAAAAATAGAGAATGGAGAACTTTAGTTGAGTTAGCAGTGACAATGTGCTATGGTAATATTGGTACCTATATGTAACCGAATCGTACCAAATACCAGTGTTTGCAGAATAGTAGTGAAAATAACACGCAAAACTAATGCACACGATTGTACAGTCTCTTTATATAACGTGAAAAACATAAGTAGCCACAACTATCATGGCTTTGTACGTTTTTTTTGTTTTCAGATATCTCGTGTTAGGTTGCAATTTCCAACGTTGTTATACCCGAGCTTTGGATGTGGTCTTTAACTTATTTACCCGTTCTGCGCGGTGTTGCCAGGTTGGGCAGCTTTCCTCACATTAGGCTTCTTTTGAGCAATTTGGACTTGAAAATATAACATTGGACGAGTTGAAACAATTTGGGCTGCTTTTAACATTTTTTTTTGTTTACAAAATATTCATTAGAAATTATTAACAAATTAGTTGCTAGTGTATGCTATCCTTTTGGTACTTTTATTTCCTTAATTTCGAAAGTAGAGATGATTACTCAGCTCAATTGCACTCTTTATTGGGAGCCTGATTGTGTTTTTTTTTTTATCTTCTTTTTTGTTTTGCTATTTAGTGCTGTTGACAAGCTTCGTGTGCTCATCGCGTGTTCTTTATAACGCGTACAATGGTTTTACGATTTTAACATGAGTTTCGGGAGAGGTCGCGGCTGTCAGTGTGATCTGGCAACCTTGGTTTGCGTCATCTAAACTCGACCAAACGTTACCAACCAGAGTGGTATAAACAAACCTGGATCATAATCTGTGGTTCAAACCGCTAGTATGTCTGCTCGGACACTGCAGCAGCTGGTGTCCGCAGCGGCCTCTCTTTACGCGGACAGACCGGCTGTGATCTACGACAGCGGCTTTGCAGCTGGAAGCTCCGCGTGTCTGTCATACAAACATCTGGACGAACTGGCGCGAGAACTCTCACTTGTTTTACTCGAGAACTGTTTCCCCAGCAACGGTGTCATCGGTCTTTATTGCAGTGATGATCTGCTCATACCTGTCTGGATTCTGGGGTACGTTTTGGACCAGAGTGTTGTTTTGTTTTTTGCTTTTTTTCGTTTGTTTATTTAAATAATAGCATAATCAATACGCTGTGTGTCAGGATCCTGCAGTGTTCTGCAGCTTACGTGCCTCTGGACCCGGAGCTTCCTGGTTTTCTCTCTGCCAGGGTCATGAGTCAGTGCGGCCTCCAGTACTGCGCTGTGAAGACTGACTTAGTGAAGGTATTTCTATAGTTGTTTTTCTTTCTTTCTTTATCACAATATCAAAACACAAGTATTGGTCTTAGATATTAATCATATATAAATAAAGGCATATGCATGACAATGAAGACAGCTGTACTGACTTGTGAAAGCCACAGACCCTGGAAAGCTGACTGGTTTCCATGACTTGTCATATTACACCCATTCTAGTATTGTTACACTGGCTGCCAGTACATTTTATGACTGATTTTATTGATTGGTTTTAAAACACTCAATGGTCTCTGTCCCTCTTATACATATATATGATCTTTTAAAACCCTACAACCCTGTGTAAACCATACACTCCTCCTTGAGCAGAGGTCTTTTATGTATAGATGGACATGATGGGCAGTGACTACTACTATGTATGTGCTATTGGGCTCTCAAACAACTCGCTGCTCATTAAAATCACATTTCTGTCAGTTTTCTGTCTAATATATTTGCCAGGTTTACTTTCCCGAGGTTTCTTCTTGCAGAAAACTGTGACTTTGAGATGGAAATTTTACATCTGCAAGATCCAAAGAGGATCCCCAGGAAATACTCCAAACAAAGACCTGAATGTATTACACTGGTGCTCAGAAGTATTTGGACAGTGTAGTCAACAGTGAGATGATCAAAGTGTGAACTTTCAGCTTTTATTTTTTCTAAAAATGTTTTAAATCAAAGCTGAATGTCTCCACTCTCAACATAACAATTCACATCAATTGTGGTGACTAATAAATGCAAAATCACAAAAACTCAGTTGTCACCCAGATATGTCTGGATTTAACTGCACAAGACGACTAACAGTCACCAGCCTGATTCTTAGGCTTTTTGTGGGCACGGTCTTTGATTGTCTCATCTTTTTAAGTAGCCAGTTGTAGGAGTATCGCCATCCATTCAATGCTAGGTTAATGATACCTGGAGTGAGGTTTTCTTTGTATCAAATCTCTCTTGGTGGGTCTGAGACCTGAGGCACACCTGATTACTTGCATTAAACACCTAAAGTCCACGGATGGAGATTCAATGCCTAACCTCAGTGTTGTACCACTCTAACATTGATTTTCAGCAGTAGTTAATTTAAAAATACTCTTTGTTCATGCTCCCCAAGAATCTTTGCATTTGTCTTCTTTATCTTCTCCATCAAGCAATTCCAGGAAGCTTTCATCAAATACTTCACTATGGATGTTTGCGTGGAGTTACCCAGGTTCAAACTGACCGTGATACAAGTTCAGCCACTTTCAGTTGTTGAGTATAAACCTGGAACCCAACGAGCCAGAGCTCAGACAGCAGGTGGTGCTGCAGCTGATGATTCATCTGTGGTGGTAAAAGACGCTGGACACAAAGATTTAGCATACGTTCTACACACTTCTGGAACAACAGGACCTCCCAAGATTGTGAGGGTCCCACACAAGTGTATTCTCCCCAATATACTACACCTAAGGTCAGTCAGGATACTTCTTTTATGTTGGTTCTGAATCAGAACTGACAGGTATCCATTCAAAAGAGACTGTGTTTCTCTCTTCTCAGGTCTTTGTTTCAGATGAGTGCAGATGATGTGGTTTTTCTTGCCTCACCTTTAACCTTTGATCCTTCCGTCGTGGACATTTTTCTGGCCTTGTCATCCGGGGCTCAGCTCCTCATTGTCCCTTCTGTGATCAAGAAAATGCCCAGTCGGCTCGCTCAGCTGTTGTTCAAAGATCACCAAACCACTGTCCTTCAGGCAAGTCATTCTCAACCCAGTGGAGACTGTTTCAGCAGAGACAGTTTTGTCTCTGTGATGTGTCATTGTCTCATGTCCTCAGGTCACACCCACTCTGCTAGTACGCTTTGGACATCATATTCTAAAACAGGACATCTTGTCGTCTGGTTCCCCGCTGCGAGTGTTGGCTCTGGGTGGAGAAGCCTGCCCATCGCCGGCTCTGCTGAGCAGCTGGAGACACGGGGACAATAAAACCTGTATCTACAACGTCTATGGCATTACTGAGGTCTCCTGCTGGGCCTGCTGTTATAGAATACCAGAGACGGTGCTTCAGTCCAGCAATCCGTGAGTGTTTAAAAATGACCACAGTTTTGTGGATTGGATTTAAATAGTCTGAACTTATTAAACATAAGTGGCCTTGCAGCATGGCGTCCTCTGCTCCTCTCGGGACTCCTTTCATGGACACTGTGGTGGAGGTCAGGGATGAACTCGGCAGGGTCATTACAGAAGGTGAAGGACAGGTTTTCATAGGTAGGAAAGTTTATTTTTATTTTTATTTTTTTATAAAGAACACCTTAAATAAATCACAATAAGAGGAACGAGATCTTTATAAATCAACACAATCTGTGGTGCAGGTGGAAAGGACAGGGTGTGTCTCCTGGACGATGAGGACACCGTTATCCCCGGGACGATGAGAGCATCTGGAGACTGGGTGATCGTTAAAGAGAGACAGCTGTTCTACCAAGGACGGAGAGACAGGATGATAAAACGCAATGGAAAACGAGTGAACCTGGACAGCGTGCAGCAAGTAAGATTTTCTGTTTAGAAATGTTGAGATGACTCGATGAGCTTCAGCCTCGTGTTAGGAAGAAAAAAATGAAAGCCAAGACAGGCTCATTAGGAACTAAAGGAAACACACAATTTGTTTGGCATATTTCAACATTTGGTCCAAATTAACATATGTGGGAAGTATCTGTTGTACTGATTCTATCAACTTTTCAACAAATTTGGGGTGTTGAAAATAAAAAATCCCAGAATGGTTACAACAAACACAAGTGCAAGTAAATAAAAATACTAAATGTAGAATTTGATGCAAGCATAAATTCTACATTTAAAATATTTGGAAAAGCAATTGTGTTTGAACTCGGTATCTGATGAGACGTGTATGTGCTCTTAGCTTACAAGCTAACATCTCAGAAAACTCAGGTTTTTAGACAGATTTTTTTTAAAGCAAACTCTAAGGATATGGTTAATTTAAAATTTAAATTCGGAAATAGAAAAGGCTGCATTTATGTGTGACGATATATTCGACAAAGGTTTGAAATATAGCTGGACACTAGTCTTACGAAGTCACAGTGTGAGTCACCAGTGAGAAGTACAAAAATGTCATGACAATGACATTTATAGGATTTTTCTGGTCATTATACACAGAGGTGAATGAATGTGGAGCTCCTGCAGCAAACTGAAGATAAAACACCTACTATCTGTTTTAATCCATTTTCTTTTAAAATACATTTACACTTAGCTAAAAAAAAATCTAAAGGAAATACACATTATTCACTGTCATTAGAGCATTTTCTGAGCATTTCCCTCTATTGGCATGTTTTCACCTGCAGAAATTGACCTTTTTTATCATTATTTTATTTTAAAACTTTCAACATCTGGTTCTTTCTCTGTTCCACAGTATCTCTAATTTGTTATGGCATGATGTCATCTTGTCCTTAAATAGGGTTTACTGACATCTTAAGAGTCCAAATTTGGAACAAATGAGATTGCTCTCTAGTGGCCAAATATAGGTACTGCAGTTTGATATTCATCTTGATAAAAGATATGCCATTTCTTCTTACATGTATTTTAGTCAAGTTGTCCTTCCAGAACTTCATATACAGAAAATAAGAAAAAAAACAAACTTGAAATGGAGCTGAAAGATGTAGAGTTTTATACATGGTTAGGTAGAAAGACTGCAATGTGCACGAGTCATCCCATGAATGTTATTAAGAATGGCTTAGTTGAATAATTGTTGCCCACAAAAAGCACACATTTCTGCCTGCAACATTGTCTTCACACCAGAAAATTTAATAATTTATCAGAAATTTTGCATTTTCGAAAAAATGGCTCATCCCAACCTTACAATGGGCTCAAATTACAGTCGGTAAGATTGTGAGACTGACAAGTTGACGAATCTTTCCTAGAAACCAAGCAAAAACGGGAGTTCACTTTATGTGTGAAATCTCTCTGAAATCTTTTGGCAGACATTTTGCCTTGCTTTTATGCGTCAGGCTTAGTGGAGTATAAAGAAATGAATGGTTGGTATGTCAGCATGTGTTGCTCAAGTGCTGCATGTACAGTAGATTTGCAACTTGTTTCCTCAGCAGGTTCGGCAGCATTGAGCTGCTCAGTGACTGGAGGATTCAAAGGTGTTTTTATAAGCCTCTTTATAGAGTTTATTTAAGCAATATTATTCACAAGAAACAATGAAAATGCTTTTCATGTTGAAAAACACCATTTTTATTCTTATTTATTTTTCAATATAGTGTCATGTGAGGGTTCAGAGAGGACGAATGTCCATTTACAAATCATGTTATTGTCCTCTGCACACTGAAATTCAAATGAAATTGTACACATCTTGACCTTTTATAGACTTTTTTGGCTTTTTTTTTCCCGAAGACATCATTACAGTCCAACTTTGGGATCACTTCTTATCGAAACGGAAACCTTTCTTTTTCAACCCTCTGTCCAGCTTTGTTTGCATGCTGTAAACGCTAGAATGGACAAATGCAATGAAATTTAAAAGACAATACGTGAAACATCTTAGGTTCATCTGTCGGCAATCAAGTAAAAGTGTGAAACTGGCAGAATGTTTTGGGGTTTGAAAGACGGCTAAGACGTCTTTTTTCAATGCCTGAATGGATTAAACACATCATACATGGACAGTTGACAGAAAAAAGTAAAAATGTTCCCACTCTGTGAAATGGCAGCAGCAGATAAGAATACTTTGCTGAGGTTTTGGCTTCTGTTCCTGCAGCTCATGTTGAGTCTGCCTCAGGTAGAGGCCTGCGCCGTAGGTCTTCACGAAGGCTTTCGACTTCTTGCATTCATCGTGGCCTCCACTGCTGCAGACCAGATGGCGGTCGCCGCCCTCTCGTCTGTACAGCAGCTAGCTCAACAAACCGCCGAGCATCAGCAGAACCTGCCGTCTTCTGTCAGAGGCCACCTGGCTCCTCCAGGTGGCGCAGACGGAGATCTAAAGAGGCTCATTCTCAACCAGCTGTCTCTGCTGCTGCCTTCCCACAGCATTCCCGACACGCTGGTGCTCGTCCCGGCCCTGTGCCTGACTTCTCACGGTGAGCATTAGACGGGCAGTCACTGCTGAGAAGAGAGCGCAGCTTGTTCATTCACCGGTGCAATGTTTCTTTTCTTGACAGGTAAGGTAGACATGGAGGCCCTTATGAGAATGTATGAAAGACAGAAAGAGCATTCACAGTCTTGGCAAGGAGATGCCAGCAAACTAAAGCAAACTCTCCAGGCTTTGTGGAAGGTACTTCTGCTGGTATACCTTATCGTGTATGGTGGAAGTTCAAACTCAACACTTCAACTGTCTCTCAACAGGATACATTAGGTCTCCCTGGAGATGTGACCATTGATGAGCAATCCAACTTCCTGTTTAGTGGAGGAGATTCCCTGAAGGCGCTGCGTCTCTGTGAGGACGTCCTCACTGCCGTGGGAGTGTCCTCACCACAGCTGTTGGAGGTGATACTTGACGGATCCTTCTCGGACGTACTGCGCTGCATAACACTGACCGCGTTGCAGGAGAAAAGCTCCTCATCACCACCTGAGGCCAAGAAACGACACGCTGATCCTCCCTCTGTGGTTCAACCAAAGAGAGAACGCAAGTCGCCCGAGACACTGCAGATGGAGAAACAAGTGATTAGAGTGGTGAGACGAGCGGGCGAGGTATTAGAAATGAACATCAGGAGGAAAGGCCGGATAAAAAGCCAGCACCATGAGAAATACAGAAAGCAAATCTCAAGCGGTGAC
This sequence comes from Arrhamphus sclerolepis, assembly GCA_037176975.1. Lineage (NCBI taxonomy): Eukaryota > Metazoa > Chordata > Actinopteri > Beloniformes > Hemiramphidae > Arrhamphus > Arrhamphus sclerolepis. The sequence continues at coordinate 1,344,845 of JBAMYA010000019.1, read as the reverse complement.
GTGGTCCTCAGACTGAGCTGGATGTCAGACACTGGCAGATGTGTCGACGCCTCCCCAGTGCTTCTAGTACAAGACCCAGGTGATCAGAGCACCCATGCCAAGGCAGCAGTGTTCATCGGTTCACACTCCCACAGGATGCAGGCTTTAGACCTCGTTACTGGGAGTGTCCTGTGGGAGCGGATTCTCGGGGAGAGAATTGAGGCCTCAGCTGCTGTGTCTCACTGCGGTTCCCTCGTAGTTGTAGGTGAGCATCAGGTCTCTGAGTATCTCACAGGAACTTTACAGTCTGTCGTCTGTATTTTACCTTATTTTGGGTGTTTGTTTTTTTTGTGCTCAGGTTGTTATGACGGCTGCATATACTTCCTGTGTGCTGATTCTGGAGCGACAGAGTGGGTGTTTGAGACAGGAGACGCAGTGAAGAGCTGTCCTGCTGTAGACCCTGTTACTGGTCTGGTGATAGTGGGCTCACATGATGGCCATGTTTATGCCCTGAACCCACAGGTAAGTGTGTGAGATGAGTTGATAAGAATGCTCTCAAGCTTTCAGAAGACTCACAATTGGCAGTGACATTGGACGCCTTTCCACCTCGATGGAAAATATTTAGGTTTAACTCATGTAACAAGGACATTACTGCGGAAAAAACAAACAAACATCCGATTTAATTACCTGCACTTGACCGTTCTGGATGAAAAAGCTGAGCATTGAGAGTAGAGCAGACAATTAAAGAGGGAGACTTTAAGGATGCAAGACGCTAAATCAACCACTGTCACAAAATGCTGCACTTGTCTTTTTGGTCTGTGCAACACTGTCAGAACCCATGGCCATTTCTTTTATTTTCAGCTAATTCACCATGCCGAATCAATGTTGATATCACTTTTATTGGCTTCTCTGGGTGGCCAGATGTCCTTGAAAGCAGAGGAGATGACTGTATAAACTGCTGAATCCATATAATCAGTAATATCTCTGCAAAACAAGTTACTCTCTCTACAACAAAGAAGCCATCCAGGACGAGGAACCCGAAGACAGCTATGTTTGCAAGTGCTCCCAACTCTTCTTATTAAAAAAAAAATATATATATATATATATCCTAGAATGGTGGTTGGGAAATATTTGTACGCTCGCATGCCTGACAGAGAACGTTTTAGGACAGCAGTCCTCGGGTTAAAACAGCTTCTGTGAGTTGATGGAGCCCTAAAGGCTGAAGCTCTGTAGTGTGACAAAATGCAGAATCTGGAAGAAACGACAAAATACAGAAAGAGTAGAGGCAGAGTGAAAGCTTTCTGCAGGTAAATGGAGCCGCAGACTCTTCTACTGGGTTTATGGAAAAGGTTGATGAGTCTATTGAAGACGGCTTGTTTTTAAACAGCGCCTCCCACTGGTCATCTTTATAACTAAAGGACATCAAATCCACTTAAAAGCTGAATGCATTTGAATTGCTATAATTCTGTTTTTGTTGTTTTATTATGTTTTTCTTTTTTTTTTTTTACTGGAAAGAGAGTTTAGCTATTTTACCTTTTAACAAGAGAGGCCCCAGTGCTGTGTTCACCATCAATATTGGAGAAACGTACTGAAAATTTGGAGGTTTAATAATGATTTTTAAATCGATGATCAGTAAAATGTAATTGTTGTTTTTTGAAGGAGTTAAATGGCTGCATAATTATCTCGTGGAAATTTATTTTTTGCCCTGTGACACGAGGATGAATGAAAACATGCCCGCTGTGTTTTCAGGTGCGCCGATGTGTGTGGAAGCGTCACTGCGGTGGTGGAGCTGTGTTTTCTTCTCCACACCTGGACGTGTCACACAGACGGCTGTACGTGGCGTCACTGGGAGGATGCCTGCTCTGTTTGAACCCAGTGAGTGGAGGACGTTGTTGCCAGTAGAGCCAAGCGCTGATCACTGCTGTTTATGTGGAGCAGAGGCAGACGTCATTGAGATCAGACGCTGGAGAGAAACTTGGGAGGAAAATAAAGTGAGTGGGCTCACAAATGTTTCTCATTTCAGGACAGTGGAGATGTCTTGTGGTCTTACAGCAGAGACTTCCCTTTCTTTTCCTCACCAAACTGCTCCAACGGTCACGTCGTGATCGGCTCTGTGGATGGAAACATCTGCTGCCTCAGTGACGCAGGGAAACTGGTGAGGATCAGAACTTGAGAAACACGTTCCCTCTTCCTTTAGATCAGTGCTTTCAGTGTCTAGATGACCAGATCAACTGATGCTGTAAGACAGCTGGTCCAGGTTTCTTATGGTTTTATTTCCCTTCAGTCACCTTCATGACCTCAGCCATTCTATCAGAATGACCCTGCAGGGCTTAAATATATATTTACTCAAAAACATATTATTTTTTCAAATGTTCCCTTCAAATACTATTATTTGCTTACTCTGGAAGTGAAAGCATTGTTTGAAGAATATCTGATCTGAAATGCAGTCATAAAGATTTAGTGGGCTTTGTGATGCTCTGATAGACCCACAGTTTCGCCTAATTTCATGCATTTGCTTTCAGCTATACTAGTTTTCTGAAGGATTGTTTGCATTTTGCAGCCTACAGAATGAAGCTACATAGCTAGGTAAACAACTGAATATTTTGTCGTTGTTATAAACAGTTTAAAAAAAAAAAAGAAGTGAGGCTATGAATAAGTGATTGGTGATTAAATTTAAATACCTTGTGGTCTCTGTTCTTACTGTTGGCAGAAATCTAGCCAAAGGTTGTTTTTTTTTTGGACTCCTGTCCTGGTTTACGCCTCAATGTCTCACATTAAGGACACTGAAACCAGTTCACTGAGCTGCAGAGATGACTGAGAGACTAAAGAAAATAGTGACAGAAGAGAAAACGGGAGGGACTGAGAAAGACACCAAACCAGAGGACAGCTCTGTGCCAATAGAAGACCTGCTGAGTTATAAACGACAGAAGTTCCTCAGTGCTGCTTGAAGTTCTTTTTTTTTTTATAGAATGAACTGCATTATTACAGATTTCTAATTTCAGTTTCCTGATCAATTCCCATATATTCCCTTTGAACTCCCACTGAAACGCTTCCACGTGGAAAGATTTTACAGTCACAGTAACTACTACTAACTAAATCAAGTCCAGTTGTAAACCCTGTACATCTTGGACATGCATCTCCTTTGTGCTTTTCTGCAGCTGTGGCAGTTTTTAACAGAGGGACCCGTCTTCTCGTCCCCGTGCTTCATACCAGAACAGCAGAGGCTTCTGTGCGGATCACATGACGGCCGCCTGTACTGCCTGAACAGCGCAGACGGCTCTGTCGCTTGGACTTTTCAGACTGCGGGCAAGGTGTATTCCACCCCCTGTGCGTTTGATGGCTCTGGTGTTGGCAGAGCGGGAACTCTGGTGGGCCTGGCCTCCACAGATGGCACAGTCTGGATTTTGGATGCACGAAACGGACAAACGCTGGCCTCGCACACGCTGCCTGGGGAACTGTTTTCATCCCCAGTGGTGTGGGAAAACTCCTTTGTAATTGGGTGCCGTAATGATTATGTGTATTGTTTAAACCTAAATGTCAAAACAGAGACTTAGAATAATATAATTTGATTTTTATAATAAACGCAGCTTCGGTCATATAGTAATGAGAACTCAGGCTGGTGGTTCAGACATCAGTATTTAATTTACATCATTCATAACATTTTGTGTCTCTTTAAGAATTTTCTCATGAATCTCTAAGTAGGACAAAAAAAAGTGCAAATAATACCAAACATTTTTGTTACATATAACACTGCGTACTCTACACTATTGTGCACGATCAAAGAAACAAAATGACAAAGTGACTCAGCCACAGTGGCGTCTTTCTGAGCAAAGCTCTGGTAAAACCTCTGACTGTCACACAGCTCATACAGCTACTTACAGATCACTTGAGTGAGTGGCAGGGAATACAAATTACTTTTTTGTTGTTGTTTTTCCTTCTATAGGAAATGCTTGCATCGTGTCACATTTACGAGGAAGTGATGGCGTAAGCCTGCAAACACAAGTGTGTTAGAGGAGGACAGCTACAGGAATTGCAGGTTACAGCAAGCAGTTGTTTCCGTCTCCGTTAGCAAAGCAAAGAATTCAAAGATGCTTTCATCACAAAGCTCTAAAAATGATTAGCAGTGCACCGCAAAGGCCAAGAAACTGTGTTTGTCTTCAGTGCTGTGTGCAAGACTGATTCTGTTTGTGTATAATGACTAAACTGTACAAAAAGTTCTTGGACAGCCATTACAGTCATCACGGACACAGAATTGTTATGCAAAGGTTTCCAGTATGACTTTTCAAAAAAAGAAAAGAAAAGGGTGTCTCTTTTTTTTCTTTTCTCTCTCTTTTTTTTTTTTTTTACACAACAAACAAGGCTCAGAGAAAAGATACAGTATAGCTTCAGTGTACATAAATCTGCCGCTTTACATAAATAATACCAAGGAGGACAGAGAAGATGCTTGTTACACTTCCATCAGCTGTCCAGAAGCACTGTCATGCTGAGTTGCTGTTTTCAAAGGTAGCCCTTAAAACACAATTCACACACTTACCCTCTGGAGATTTAACACTGCCGTTCGTCAGAGCTTCACGCAATATTACAGGAGTGTTATATAATGATGAGTGACGGATTTATTTATTCAAGGAAGGTTTGGCTACTGCAACATCCAGTCATGTTTGTGATTGGCTGTTGAGAGCGTTTCCTTTAGGGGACACACTTTGGGTGTCTATACAAGACGTACACATGCTTTCAGCTCTTGCTTTCATATATCTGTGTATTTTTATTGGAATATTTGAACGTGAAGCGCACTTTAACTTTATAGTAATAGCAGCCAGAGTGTGGAGGGTTACGAGGTGCTTTTCTTGTTTCACAGTCAGCAGGAGTTTTCACCTTGAAAGATGTGCCGCTTTTGGGGGGAAGGGACAGGTGACGGTGACTCTCCAGGTGCTTCAGAGTCCATGGGCAGTGTGCAGTATCAACGAACGGCACAAAGCTGGGGTAGGGGTGTTATTTGATGATCTGTGGACAGTCGCTCCAGGCTTTAGCCTTTCGTTTGGCCAGTGCCAGCCAAGCTGGCTCTGTGGACACCTGTGGAGAGTCACTGGAAGGGAAGCGCTTTGATACATCCTTGACAGCAGGTGGCGATGGTGTAGAATCTGCAATCTCAACTGAAATGACAAATGCAAGGAAAAGCAGTTACAAACCTGTTTGTTCACCAAATGGCTTTTTTTTTCATTTGTCAGGACACTTGCATAAGAGTTCTTTAATCTCAATGAGACTAGTCCTGGTTAAATAAAGGTTTAATAAATAAACAAAAATTTTAAGAAAGATGAACTTCAAATTTGAGCTCCCACTGATGAGGACTTTTTTCAGTCTTGGGTAGACGTTTGTCAGGCTAAACAATTTTCAAATTACAACATAGCAAAGAAGAGCTCATCTTCATGCATGTACACAGAATATTTCAGATGCAACATTTAATTGCTTATTAAATACAGGTATTATTAATCAGCAAAACAATGATTTACAGTTTCCAGTGCAGGTTCTTACCAGTGACAGAGCTCGGTAAAGTGTTGGCCTTTTTCAAGTTTTCTCTGCGCTCAAGTCTTCCCAGCAGGCTGTCGGGTCTCTTGGGCTCCTCTGGTGTCTGAGGCTTGGAGGAGGGACTGGTGCTCCCACTTCCTTTGCTCTCTGTGGGGCTCACCAGTACAACCTGCTAAAGAGATTTGTGATTGTTTCAGTGGAATAGAAAGCACATCAAGGAAATTATAATGCAGTGGATAAATAGGGATTTGGGGCACTTACGCTGTCTTTCTCTCTAGTTTGCTTTTCTGCCATTTTGGCCTCTCTTTGGCTTTGACGCTCATCCCGGTTCTGCTGCTGCTCTCTGAAGCCCTTCTGCTTCTGTAGAGCCAGCGTGATCCATAAGGGCCCGGCTTCCTTCTCCTGGACTCTTGCGCTGTCCAGTGAGTGCCTGCTCTGGAGGGATGGTTTTTCTGCAGGGGATAGCATATTCCCTTATTGTTATGGATTGACAGGTCATCTTTTAAATCTTGAAACCACTCCATGTTAAAATACCCCTATATCAAAAATACTGATGCATCTTTTAAAAAAAAAAAAAAAAAAAATCCACCAAAATTCTCAAAAGATTAAATGTTATGACACAAGAAGCTACAAGTGATCGATAAAACAACGCTGGGTCTACCATTAGCTGAAAAGGAAGGTAAACTTTAATTACACAGTAAAACAATGTGAATCGAAGCACTTTTGAGTTAGAACAGATTGTGTTGGCAGCAAAACAGCAATTAAGCCTTTGACAAAACTCAGAAAAGTCATAGTTTGGATAGGGATGGTTCATTTTAACTTTTTGTGTGCAAATACTGAATTTGAAAAAGGGGCTGTTTGTTCAAGCATATACATCAGTTCACAGCTATGTTGACATAAATCCATATAAGCAAACCACTACTTTGAAAGGAGGTGAGTTTTTAGGCTTCCACAGAACTGGATCGGTGCTGAAAGTATATATTTATGTTGAAATAGTTAAGTGTTACAAGCAGAGGCCATTAACTCTTCATTTTGCATCTATTGACTGTAGTTTGCACATCATCGGAAGCCAACTTTAAATACACTTTTTGTGCACATACTAAGTTAAAATAACTGTGGTTTGTCTTTAGGAATACTATGCACACCATCTCTAATGTGGAATGAGCCTTTTTAAAGGCTTAAAATGGCATTTTATTGTTTTTGCAGCTCAACTGCCCTCTGTGCCATTTTCCTGCAAGCACATATTTTGTTCTCACTCCAAACCGCTATGAATCATATTGCTTTGGACCTGAATGAAAGTTAACACTCCTTGCCAATGAATAATAGATCTAGGGTAGTTTTAACTTCAAAATATTCCTTTAAATATGAAATATGCTCTGTAGATGGATAGTTAGAGTACAAAGAGTTGAAACCGTCATGGAGCAGTGCAAACATCACAAAATCAATTTATCAATCTACAGGTGATGACACTGAGGTACATTTTTTTCGCATAGCAAAGTTAGTGGACTGCTGCTTGTAACATCATGTAGACAAGCCACTAGTATCTGTTGTCTGCTTCCCAAATTGTAAACCCACGTCATACCACCCAAAACCCCTGCTGTGCATTCATTAATCAGTCAATAAATGCACAGTAGGATTTTAGGCCAAGCAAGTGTAAATACACACAGCCGGTACAGTGAAACTGCAAATAGCTCATTAAATCAGCTAGGATGTACAATCAGCTCATTGTATTAATACTGTCATCATTTTCACATTGCAGTCTTGGGTTTTAATGTAAAATACTGGGTTTCAAATTCAACTAGTGAACATCAAAGTCCCTGGTCACTGACCTCTCCTGATGAGCTCTGTCTTTCTATCCGCCTTCTCTCTCCAGGGAATGTTAAGAGAGGGGAAGAATGATCTCTTTTCCTTTGTTTCCTCTTCCCCTTGGACCTTGCCTGTGCTGCTCTGTTGCAGCAGGGTGACTGCTGATGGTTCCTCGCTCCTGCTGGCCTGCTCCTGGCTGGCTGAATCTGCACCCCCAGTCCTCTGGATCGCATCATCACAGGAAGACCTGTGCAGTACTTTAGGTAGCGGAGAAGGCGGAGGTGTTGGGACTGCACCTGAAGGCTTTGGTGAGGTTGCTGGTCTACGGTATACTGGTGGTTTGGAAAGCACTTTCTCGCTTTCGCTGTGCGCTGGGCCAGTAAATTTGCCCAGTTTACCCCGGGGTACTGCAGGGGAGGCAGATGCTTGTAAGTACTTGCTTACCACATCTTTCTGAGGCGAGGCGGGACTGGATTTGTCAGAAAAGACAGAGGATGTATCAGAGTCTGGCTCAATGGGGGTTAGAGGTGAAGGGACACCGTCAAAGCTGTCTCCAGCACTGTAGCGTTTCTTCCTTTTTTCTGAGGACTGCTCGCTGTGAAAACGCAGAGAGTAGTTAGTCCTCCTCAGCTTTATGCCAAAAGGAGAAGGTTTATCCTCACTGTCCTGTCCTCGCTCCACTCCTTCCTCCTTGCTGTCAGACGCCTCTGTTTCACTGTGAAGCCAGCTCTTCAACTCTGAGCCGCTAGGTCGGTCTCCAGGGCTGGGAACCAGGAACGATGGGAGGTCTTTTGCAAACATACACTCATCCGATGCTCTTTCTACGATACGGACAGTTTTACTTGATCTGTTCTGAGGTTTACTGGTTGGAACTGGGGAGACAGTGGTGAGGTCATCAGACTGAGGCGCTTCCTCAGCTGCTTCTTTTTCATCTGGACCAAATACCTCAGAGTTCCTACTTGAATCTCCAAACTTCTTCTTTGCTGGGGTGATGGAGAATTTGGCGCTAGCAGACATTGTCTTTCTGAGATTTGCATGAGCAAACGGAGGCTGCTCTTCACTACTGGGCTGTGGTTGAATCTTGCTTGAGGGGTCTGGATATTCATCATACTTCCCATCCTCTACCCCTTTGAATATCTTTGATCTTATACTTGCCCATTCTGCCAGCACAGCTGCACTGGATTGGTCCGTTGAGAGTACAGACTCAGTCAGTGATTTGGTTTTTCCAGACTTGCGTTCCGGAGAGGTCTTTCCCTTTGCTGGCGGTGTTCCTTGGGCCTTTTTATCATCTCCCAAACCAAGCAGGGACTTGCACGCAGTGTCTTTGATCTGGTCTAAATTGACAGCTGTCCCACATAGCTGGGCGCCTGTCACCAGGATGGCTGTATGGGGGATATATGGAGATGCTGGCAGGTTGGGAGAGTCTGGTCCTTCAGGGGAGGAGGCCTTAGCTCCTTCTCTTTGATCAGCAATGGCAGGGCTCTGGTGGCTTGAGGCTGGAGTAACAGGTGTCAGGTTGACCTTCTGGAAGAGAATCTGCTTCTCCCCAGAGGAGACTTTGAAAGAGAAAGGCCTCTGTCTCTCCTCCATCTCCTTCCATCTAAGCTCTTCAGCTCTCCTCTTCCTCTCTTGTGTGTCAGAGCTTCCAATAGCTTCTTCGGATGACATCTTCCTCTGTTCCTCTTTTCTCATCCTTTCCTCTGTTTCTTTATTTTTCTTTTCCTCCAGGTCCTTCAACCTCAGTTTCACAGCTTCTTCTTTTTTCTTTCTTTCCTCTTCTTCTTTTTGCTTTCTCCTCCTTTCAGCCTCAAGCTCCCGTTGCTTCCTTGCTTCTTCTTCCCTTCTCCTTTCTTCCTCCTCTTGCCTCCTCTTTTCCTCTCTCTCTTTCCTCCGTTGCTCCTCCAATTGTTTCTTCTCCTCTTCCAGCCGCTGTCGACGCTCCTCTTCTTCTCGCAGCCTCTTTTCCTCTTCCATTTTTCTCACCTGCTCTTCCTCCTCTCGCTGCCTCTTTGCTTCTTCTTCTCTGATCCTCCTTTCCTCCTCCTCCCTTTTTTGTCTCTCAGCCTCCTCATGCCGCCTCCTTTCCTCCTCTTCTCTAATCCTCCTTTCTTCCTTCTCCCGAATCCTCCTTTCTGCTTCCTCTTGCATCCTCCTCTCTTCCTCCTCCTGCTGTTTCCTACGACACCTTTCCTCTTCCAGTTTACGCATCCTCAGCTCTTCTGCTCTTTTGGTCTTTTCTTCTTCCTCTATTCTGAGCCTCTGCTCCTCCAGTTCTTGCCTCCTCCACACCTCCTGTTTTTCCTCATCATGGAGTCTCTCTTTCCTCACGCTTTCCCAGGAATCTTGCACCGATGCTCTGAGCTGGTTGTCTGATGAGACACCAGCTGCCTCCAGGTCTTCTTGCAAAATTCCTGGAATCGATACCTCCTGAAGATCCTGGGAAAACAAAAGTAATGTCTTAACCACGAAGGATATTTGGTGATGTCAAATGTTGGCACTCATTTTAGAAAACACATGGCTCAACTTTATCGCTGACTCACCTGTGTGAACCGTCTGTGTTTCCGCGAAATTCTCTGGTTTTTCGGTTTAACAGAGAGTTTATGTTTGGCAGCGGTGTTGTCCAAACGAGGAACAGACTGTGGGACGGCATCAAGGTTGATAGATTCTATTGTACCAGTCGGTGGAAGAACTTGTTTGGACCTTGGGGATTTCAGGGGGGTGCTGTGCTGCCCAGACGACTGAGCTCCTTGGACCTGCTTTTTCCACAACAACAGAGCATGTTTTTAGGTCTAATGAACAACTGATCTATAGTTTGCAACAGGGAACGCTATTGCCAGAAATGCAGTAGATTTGTGAAAACGAAGTGCACCGTCTTACCTTTGGCTCTGTTTTTGGAGGCTCGGCTTCTACCTGAGCCAAAACCTTTAGCGGACTCTGGGGAACATCTTCCTCATCTGATGTACCCTCCTCTCCTTCACTCTTTCGAAGTGAAAGAGGCCTCTGGCCAAACTTTATACCCTGTGCAATCTGCCTCTGTGTGGTTAACAAAAAGAAAATGTATATATATATA
>JBAMYA010000019.1:1314611-1334367 GCA_037176975.1 Arrhamphus sclerolepis | reverse complement strand
ACATTCCTAAATTGTTAATGTTGCATTTTACATAGTTGTTAGTTGTGGTCAAATTTAAATACCATAAATGGAGAAAAAAAAAAGCTGAAAGTATATGCGGGGGACGGCACTGGCAGCACTACCATGGTCTCAAAAGCTGGGTAGAACCCTGCAGTGGCAAATAACTGAAAAACACACTTTGTTTCTAGTTGAGAAATCAAAGTATGCGACTGTTATTCAGCCGTTTATCTAACATGTATAAAGAAATCATTAAAAGAACATAAAATACAAAATCGAGCATAAGTTTACATGTTTGTAGGCAAAGTTTCTTTGTGGTTGCTGGACAAGTGAGTTCTCCATTGAGCTGGCTGAGATTTATTCTTGTTCGATCTCTTGCTTGATCACTCCTGTTTTCTCTTTCTCGTGTCCTGTCATGACTTTCTTTGGTTTCTTAGTCAGCTCTGCCAAGATGTTCCCTGAACAAAACATGCAAAACTGAACTAGCTCTATGAGCTTGCTTGTAGCAAGTCAGGTGCTCCTATGGTTTTTGTAGGAGCACCTGACTTCTACATGCTTTGTAGCTCCAGCAGGACCCCATATAAAGAGGCTTTGGTTCTCAATACATCAGGCCTAGGTTCAAGTGCTGACCTGTGATCCTTTGCTTTCTCCATGTCTCTGTTTCCATACTGTCAAAAGGCAAACCTTGGTAAGAAAATGGAAAAAAAGGGAGATTGCTTCTTCTTTTTTTGTATAAATGCTTGTCTGGTGTAGGGGCTTGCGAGGTTTGGGGGTCAGTTTGTGTCACTTGTATCTCAGAACTTTGTCAGATGCTTTTATCGAAAGGAGTATGTTATAAAAATTTTAATAATGCTTGTCCATTTCCCAAGCAAAATACCTTCAGTGATCACGACTGGCAATGATGTTTCTTCTAGGCACATTTAACTCTCTGGGGAAATTGGGGGCTGAGAGGTTTTTCCCTCCAGTAGGGAAAAAAAAACTTGCTATTGACTAGAATTGTATAATTTTTTTTTCTTTCTTTCTTTTCTTTGACTGTTTTTACTAATCTTAGATGATCCCACCTTTTTGAGAAGTTTTTCTCTTACCCTTTGTCTGTAGGAGGCTGGTTCTGGGGGCGAGGCCAGAGGACCAGACTCAATGAGTTTCAAGCGAAATGTCAGAGAAGTCAGGGCAGAGCACCAAGGCAAAGGATGGCAAAACGAAGTATGCAACCCTTAGCCTCTTCAACACTTACAAAGGAAAATCTCTGGAGACCCAAAAAACTGCTGGTAAGAGCTTGATCCTGTTACAAATTCTTGTTTCTGCACATTGTGGCAATAAAAATGTGCAATGCATTGACAATGAATCTGAAATGCTTATTTTAGTCCCTGTCACAATAATTTGCAACTATCATTTTTCTTTTCCTCCCTTTTATTGTTTGGCGGTTGACAAAGCTAAAGCGGTGAACTCCCAACTACCATGTGGTTTGGAATGGTAGTTCAATGTGGTGTCCTGTTGTGTTGCTGCTCCAGTCATACAAAGATCTTTTCAAAGTTGACAACTGTGCTTAAAATGGAAGTCTTTTTTTTAATCAGCGCCTGTTTAATATGTAGAAAAACAATAATTACCACTACTTGTTTCTATCATAGTAGATATGAAAAGTCAACACATCTTCACTAAATTGCAAGATTTTAACATTTAATAATTAAGCCATTTTAAATTTAAAAAGTGAAAAGAAAAATAAAGCCAATGTACAGCATCATCCAAGGAACACCAGTTATGCATACAGTCTGGTAGATCTTCAAATCTCATGGATTTGTGTTTATGAATATTGGAAAAAGTAGGTTTGGTGCAGACTGAGGCAGCAGCTTAACTCTATCTACCTTCAGACTTGACTCACAGAAGTAAATGGCTTGTCTCCAATCTCTAACTCTCTTCATTTTCTCCTCAGAAATATTTGGCATATTGGCCTAAATATAGGATTTAATTTTAATTTTATTTTTTTTCCCCCTCTTGATGTGAGTACATTAAAAGGTTGTCTTAAACTGAGCTCTATAGTATTTTTTCAACACTTGCAACCATTAAATCCACAATAACTGGTGGTGCAGAGCCAGCAACCTGAATGTGCCTGTTTGAATTCTAGAAATTATAGCTGCACGGGTTTGAGAGATGCAAAAAGATGACAGGGATCCTTTGCAGAGTAGGACAATATTGTATTTCAAACATTTTTTTGTTTTCTTTTTGTGTCAAAACTACAAGCTGCATTCTGGTTGCAGTGAAAAGCAGACTGGTGTTTTCTCTATTGATTGAAACAAGCAAGTATACTTAAGTCACCTGCACCTGTCTGAAAGTGATATGAAAAGCTCCAATATTCTTGGTCTCATGTATGAAATGTTTTTATTCCAGTGGCTGCTAGACATGGGCTCCAGAGTTTGGGCAAAGTTGCTGTCAGCCGGCGCATGCCCCCTCCGGCCAACTTGCCCAGCTTAAAGGCAGAGAACAAGGGAAATGACCCCAACGTCAACATTGTTCCGAAAGATGGTAGTGGCTGGGCATCCCGGGCTGAAGCAGGGGAAGAGAGGTATAATTACACAACCTTATTGGCTGTGATAGATATTGATCCCAGAGTTTTTTGTTTTTGTAAACCTCTTCTGTTTCAAAAATGATTATTTTGAACACCATAAAGTAACAAAATTTGTTGCACTGTTTGTCATTCAAGTTTTGAATTATTTGTAGTGACTAAAGCTGTTGTGTACCACAGACAACAGGATACTCCTCCACCCCCGAACAAACCAGCAGTGCTTCAGTCACAAGAGCTTTCTACTGGGGGCAGTCGCTCCTGGGCAAATAACAAGCAGACACAACTAGATGGTAAGTATGTTTACCATTTGATATTTAAGTCTTGCGTCATCTAATGAATACTGCCATTTTTATTAGAAGTTGTAAAGGAGACCTAGTGTATTTCATATTTGTGTTAAAAGAACGTCACTGAGTTGGGTACACTACTGTGATATTACCCACTGTTTTATAGGTTTTGCTATCATCTGCTTTTCTGTGGCATACTTGGACAAGATTTTGGAAAATGGTGTAATTTCTGGCAATTTGAGAGGAAGAAAAAAACAATAAAACAAGACAGCAATGAGTGTGCATCGCAAAATAATTTTAGTCATGTGACTGCCTAAAAATCTCTTAATTTTTTTGTGAGTTTCCTTATTTTATATTTTTGCTACACTGGATATGGTCTGACATTAACATGTATCAACAATATTTAAAATAAATGGTTGAAAACAAAAATCCATGAAAAAAATAAAATTGACTAGAAAAAGACTAGAATATTACTAATAACAGTAATGTGAGAACTGAGCTGTGCTGCTGCTGAGATCCAGAATTGACTTTTCTAAATAAATTGTACTTACTGGATGCGACTTGCAGGAAAGGTTTGTGATCAATTCCGATGAGCTGATGGCCGCTTTTTCTTTTTCCCTCCTGTGATGCACACTAGGCCGTGCAGTGGTCTAAGGCCCAGACTGCATGAAGCCGTGTCCGTTTATTAAAAAAAAAAAAAAAAAATGGCTCTGATTGCAAGTCTTCTGTAAACACGGAGCCAACTTTAAAAATACAGGTGCCCCCTGAGTGTCTTTGTGTGAACAACCAAGCCGCTTATGGTAATAATCTCATGACTCCCACCTCTCCAAGCCCCCTTCATCGTCTTCTGTTTTACACTACGTAGGATTCTGTGCATGCTCCAAAAAGTGCATAAAAAGGACTGTTTTGTGCACTGGAGATGGATTCCAGGTCCCTTTCATCTTGACTCCCTACCAATCAATTACTGACTGCCTACGATTTAATGAGAATGTTTTGGAGCTAGGCCTAGTAGCATTAATGATATTGCGCTATGAGGGTCTTCACTTGTCTTTTCCTCATTGGCTTGATATAACCTTGTGTCTACGTCCACCCATTGTATTATTCATTAAATGCAGACCATTTGAGTTCTAATGTTGGAGTGGAGGGACTGCTGTATGCCCAGTGAGGATTAGACTCTAATGCAGACTTGCAAAAGCATTTAATATTCCACCTTGTGATCTCTAATCACTTCTAACACTCTGCTTGTATTGTACAGGATCTCCTCGAGTTAGCAGCCATTTTCACCAGGAGTTTCCCAGCTTGCAGGCAGCTGGTGAAGTGGAGAAAGGGGATGGTCAGGATGAAGAGCCTTATGGACCAGGCCCTAGTCTCAGACCCCAAAGTAGGACTGGACTTACAAATATACACATCGGGCACTTTTGAATTATTCATTTCCTCCACTAGTTCCTGCTGTCAGAATAGTGCCTACAGTTTTGTGTTTACCATTCTTTTGTCTTCTTATGAGAAGTGACAAGTCCATCAGTTAATGTCTCTCTTTCTCTTAGATGTTGGTAGTTGGCGTGAGGGTGGAGGGAGGAATTTAAGTACAGCCTCCAACCCCCCTGAGATGGACAGCAGAGTTCAGGAAGAGGGTAGTACAAGCCTTGGTACCTCAACACCACCTGGAGAAGCCGATGAACCTAGCAGAAATGCAACCACTGAGGGTCAAAGGGAGAAGAGAGATAGTAGGGAGAGGCTGCCCCCCACTGGCCCTCCACAGCCAAAGCTCAATGGGGGGCAGCAACCTCCTGCAGGGGTACCAACTCATTTTGACCCAGCTTTCAGGAGCATGATGCCAACTTATGTAAGTCAGTTACATATTCTGGAATAAATATAGGACATCAAAAAAAATCACAACATCTCGCTCTAGTTTTTCTGTTTGTACTGTGTGATGATCATTGGTTTTTATTACAGATGTTTCATGCTTATCCTCAAATGTCATTCGCCCCTGGTCAAGCGAACTTCAGATACCCTGCATCTCATGATGGAACAAAGTAGGTTTTATAGATAAGTCTAGGATACTTGCTTTCAATTTGGGATGCATTTTAAATTTGGATTTTATCAACACTGCACCAAAACTTTATTTTCTTCCCTTGGAACTAACAAAAATATTCACTTTAAACGGTTATTCAAGATGAAAATATTCTATATTGTGTTCATTATAATGCATACAACATGTATTTACTCAAGATTAAGCTTAAGATGCCAGATTACAGAAAAGCACATTGTCCATTTACATTAGTACATCTCAGGTTTAAGATGCAAGTCACTGCCTCTATGTTAATACTTTCTGTTCCTGTGGCCTGAACGTGTCTTTTCTCTACTCTGTTGGGTGCCCAGGAGTGGTCGTTCAGCACGGCCCCAGCAGCCACCTCCTCAGTCTTGGCTTCAAGACCCTGACAGACCCTCTATCATCAGTGCAACTGAACTCAAGGAGTTGGACAATTTAGATACTGAAGCTGATGAAGGCTGGGCAGGTCAGTAGCATTACATTATTTATGAATTATAACATTTCAGCATTAAATATGAGTCTTATCATATTAGTTGGTCTGAAGAAGGTAAACGTTGGTTTCACTATTCATTTATTTAAAGCTTTTTAATCATGCCTCTTGCATTCAGGAGCTCAGATGGAGGTGGATTACACAGAGAAACTGAATTTCAGCGATGATGAGGAGAACCAAGCTGCAAAAGAAAAAGGAGAGAACTGGTGAGCATCTTAAGTCTTTTTCTCAGTTGCTCTAAGCTTATCTTGCCATTTGAACCACTACAGTGTTTCTTGATTTTGCCTTTTAGCATGAATATTGGTGAATATTGTATGAAGTGTGTAATACTGGAGAATACTCAAACACTACAAGTGATGTGTTCAATCAGTGTAGCTGTATGTAACAGTGCAGCTTTCAGAGCAGGACCGAGTATAAGACATTTATTACGACAAAGCACAAATAGCTTTTTGACTATTGTTTGCTTAAGCTAGTTGTGCAGGGTGATTGAGGTCTTTATTTGCATGTTATTTTGGTTTACCCACTAATTTGCCTACTTCTGGTTTCTTTCAGGGAATGGATGGGTAAAATGGAACGCATGAGATCTCGTACATCAGATAATCAGGATGGCTGGAAGGAGGGATCTGAGGAACGTGGAGGTGGTAAAACCTCGTGGGCAGACAGTGTGGATCCCAGAGCACCATCACCTGGTAGTGTGGGTCAGTACAGCAAATCAGCTGCTTCACAAGACTATCAGGTAAACCTTCTACGCATTTCACAGCCCTACATTAGGTCTGCTCTACATCAGTAACACATTATTTTTGTCTCCAGACTGGCAGTCGCACTCCACGTGGAAATAAACCACAAGCTGCAGTAGCACCTGGTACTGATGAGGAAACTGAGGCCTGGCGACAGAAGCGGAAAAAACAATCAGAAGTTTCTGAAGCTGTAGAGCGTGCAAGACGGAGGAGAGAAGAGGAGGAGCGGCGGATGGAAGAGCAACGGCTTGCTGCTTGTGCTGAAAAACTTAAACGTCTCAATGAAAAACATCGGCAGGCAAGTGATGGTAAACCTGCCTCTTCTCAGACCACTAATCATGAAGCAGGAGCTGCCAAGGAAGAACCCTTACCTGCTCCTGCATCTAGTCCTCTGTCGTCAATTCCAGTTTCACAGTCACAGGCTACAGTCGCCCAAACATCTCTGCCTGAGAGGGAGGAACGAGATGGGGAGCGAGATCGAGAGAGAGTAGAACAGGGTGTTGAGGATGAAACTCAATTACCTTGTCAGCCCAGCCCCCCAGCACAGAGACCACTTCCTCCAGAGCCACAGAGTGAAGGAGAGACCTCTCTGGCTGAGGTTGCTCCCCTGATAGAGGAGAACCAGACTGAAAGGGCAGCATCAGTACCTATTCGTGATTATTTTAACATAGAGGATAATAGAGGTAGGAAAGCCCTTTGTGTGTGTGTTTTTGTTTTTTCTTTTTTGTTTATTTTTTTGTAAATTAATTGATGTCAATACTGTTTTGTTTTGTTTTTTTGTTTTTTTTCTCTGTAGTGGATGAATCCCATCTGTCACTTCCCCGCATGGAAACTCCTGGTGGCGAAGAGGTTCCCAATGCACCCCCACAACTGGAAGGTGAAGCTGCTGCTGCTGCTGCTGCTGCTGCTGCTGCCGCCATGCGTCCATCTCTCATCTCAGGCTATTCCAAACAGTTTCAAAAGTCTTTGCCACCTCGTTTCCTCAGACAGCAGGTAAAATTGTCCACATTTGGCCTTTCTAAGTTAAATAAGACTTGTAGTTGGCTAGCTAAATCATAATGAGCATGAGTTTTGACAGTAGCTTGTTCAGAATTTTTGAAGTTGTGTTCCTTTTTATAATTCCTTAATGCTACATTTAATCTTTTCAAAGCTAGAAAAGTAATTGCTTTTCATCTAATTAGTGCTCTTGGTTGTATTGCCAATGCTGAAAATTCCAAATACAAATGCGGTCACATTTGCACACGCTTGAGTTGAAAAGCATAGTGTGACAACTAAAAGTTGTGGGCCACTTGCTCAACCGACTATGTGAGCTATCTGGCAGCATGTACAGTGGTCTTGGGTTCAACTCCCAATCTCTGACACTTTGCTGGGTCTCTCTGTCCTACTTTCCTGTCCCAAAAAAAAAAAGTTCAAGTTGTCATTAAAAAAAAGGGTCATAATGGTGATTGTCACAAATAAAGAACACTCAATTTTTATATATATATATATATATATATATATGTGTGTGTGTGTGTGTGTGTGTGTGTATGTATGCATGTGTGTATCTTAAATGTTGCCTTTATTGGCCTGATAGGAGCAGATGAAGCAGCAACAGTGGCAACAGCACCAACAGCAAAGTGGGGGTTCTGTGCCACCATCAGTTGGTGGCAGTGTTCCACCTACCCAACAGCAGCAACACCGCTCTATGTATCAACCCATGGGACCCCACCACCAGCACTTGGCCTCAATGGGGTTTGACCCTCGCTGGCTCATGATGCAGTCATATATGGACCCTCGCATGATGTCTGGACGCCCCCCTATGGACATGCCAACAAACATTCACCCCGGTAAATATACAACATTGACCATACATGAATAATGTTGTATTTTATAGTGGTGGCTTTTGGATAAGTCATTGAATCCTCTGTTTTAACCTTTCCAGGGAGAATGCCTTCAAAGCAGATTGTGCGCAGAGATCCAGGTGACAACTCCAGCTCTAGCTCCGATTCATTTGATCACTTGACACGACCAGTTCGCGACCATGGCCTGACCTCGGACTCACGGATGGTATGGGGATCAGATCCATACCCACAGTCAGAGCCCTTACCTTCTGTAACTCCTCCAAAAGGACGGGATGATAACAAGGAACAAAGGTAAAGGGAAAATATAACTGAATATTAGTTAGTTTTTTGTTTTTTTTTAATCTTCAATATACTTAATGCTATTGTTTCTTTTCAGAATGGAATGTGGCTTGGATTTGGACAGGGGTCTTCCAGCCATCTATGCTCAGGAACACAGTGCTTTGGATTCTCGTAAAAACAACTTTTTCCGGGACCCTTCAGAGTCCCTGTCAGCATTTACACATGGCTCAGAGGATGTTTCAGTACCCCTTGACAGGGTCCCTGCAAGCTCAGCCTTTGATACAGAGGAGTCAGGCTTACCAAGCGGGGAGGAGGTAGAAGCTCTTGGTCAAGCCATGCTTCAAAGAAGTGTCTCACAGGGTTCCAGCCACTCCCTTAAGCTGGAGGAGCCTAGGTTTGATGCATTGCCCCTGGCAACAAAATCACTAGAGCTACCAGACACAGGAGAACTAGGTGATAAGGCCCAGAATGAACTCTACTCCCAGGCTGCTGTAACCAGTAACAGGGCTACACCTCCTGCAGATGGATTACACAAACAAGAAAAACTGCCTTTGCCAGCTCCCAGTAAGCAGAAAGCAGAACTGCGTTGGGGTGGGAGATCTGGGGTTGGACGCAGAGAGGGGCCAGGAGGAGAGAGACCTGTCCGCAGGTCTGGGCCAATAAAAAAGCCTGTCCTTAGGGACATGAAAGAAGAGAGAGAGCAAAGAGAGGAGAGAGAGAAGCGTCATGAGAGGGGGGAAAAGGGGGAACGGTCCAAAAAGGATCAGTCAGCCAAAGTTACTTCCACAGCCACAGCTGTGTCTGAAGTCTCTAGACCTCAGGGCGAGGGGAAGAAGGAGATTACAGAGGCAGAAGAAACAACTATTCAAAGGGCCAGAGACTCTCAGCCCTCCTCAGGGGTTCCCACTTCTTCATCACAGGAGGAGAAAGCAGACAAATTGACCAGTAATGACAAGCATCCAGAACCAAAATTGCCCTCTCGAAAAGAGTCCAATCTTCCTCCTCGTGTTTACAGACGAGAAGAAAGGGAGAGAGAACGAGATAGGGAAAAAGAAATGGACAAGGATAGAGAGAGAGAATGGCCTGCTGAATCAAATTTCAAAGGACGTGGTAGAGGGGAGTACTATTCTAGAGGACGGAGCTACAGAGGAACTTACAGTGGCCGAGCCAGGGGGAGTCGCGGGCGAAGTCGGGCAGAGTACCCTTATAGGGAACCCCGATTACGTTCAGATTTATCCTCTGCTGGAGGTGCTGCTGCATTTCGTAACAGGGAAGAAAGTGAGACGCGTAGTGAGAGTTCTGACTTTGAAGTCATACCAAAACGCAGACGACGCCGTGGTTCAGATACTGACTCTGAAAGCGAAGGTGGGAGGGAGTCTGCCAGTGATACTGGACCCTCTGACCGTGAGCCTAGCACTAAACCTAGCCGTCCACTGAGAAGAGAGCTTCCCGGTGAAGGCCGTTCTGTTTCCCACAAGCCAGGCTTTGGACCACCTCATATTGGGGAAAAGGTTGGGTTAAGAGGGGATGATGACAGCCGGCCAAAGCCAGGATTTCTTCCTAAAGGAGAGCCTTCTCGTAGAGGCAGGGGAGGATTATACAGTAGAAGAGGTGGCACAAGGGAACGTGGTGGACCTCGTTCTGCCCCTCTCAGAAGACCTGCAAGAGAGTCCTCCTCCCAGTGGCCCTCTAAACCGATGGAAACTTTCAGGCCTGAGGATGCAGAATCCACAGCAAGATATGACAATCCTTCCACTGATCGGCGACCCCCTAAATCAGAAGGTAAAAAATTTGGGGAAGGGGCTCCTCAGAGTAGTAGAGAAAGGCCTCGTCGATCCAGACCAGCAAGGCCCCCAAGGCAGGATAAACCCCCACGCTTTAGGCGCTTGAAAGAGCGTGAGGCTGCAGTGCTGGCTACTGGAGAGTCTGCAACAAGTCCCTCTGTGTCTTTACCTTCTGTGCCTACTACAACTGTACCTAGTTCAGCATCTGCCCCAGTTTCCATTTCCCCAACCATGTCTAGAGCTCCAGGAACTCCTCTAACTGTGCCTGCAGAAGCTGCAGCCACAGTACCAACATCTGACCAGACCCTTCCTCTAGAAGCATCCTTTCCTGAGACGAGCAGTCCCAACATCACTGCAGTCGGTACGAAGTCCCCTGACTTGTCAAACCAGAACTCTTCAGATCAAGCCAACGAGGAATGGGAAACTGCTTCTGAGAGCAGTGATTTCAATGAAAGGAGAGAGCGAGAAGAGAGGAAAGGGGCACTGGAGACTGCTCACGAAGCAGCAACTGCCTCTGCTCCAGCACCTGTACCCCCCCAGGGTACTTTGACCCCTAATAAAACTCCAACTGATGGAGGGGTTGCTCAAAAACGTGAGGGATCACAAGCAGCCAAGAGGAGCTTCTCAAGTCAGAGGCCTGCAGAGAGACAGAACCGTCGAGGCAATAGTGGAGCCAAACCAGGTCGCAGCTACCCAGGGGGCAAGGGAGAGAGGAGAGGAGCCGCCAAAGCTGGCCGCAAGGGGTGAGTTTGAAACAATCAAGCATTTGTCCGTTATTGCTCTTTATGTGCTTACAGCTTTAACTGCACAAACAAATGTATGATGTCAATTCAAAGCCTAATGTAATGTCGGTCAGTACTGGAAAATCGGAGAACCAGAAACTAGAATCTGTAACCAAGAATTCAACCATCATTCTCTGTTAAACTTTTCTTTTCTAGCTATCACTTCTCAAAACCATCTCCATTTTCAAATCATCTCCCTCAGTTGCACTTTTTCTTTTTGTGAATTCTAAAACGAGTCAAATCAGCTCCACATCAACAGCAAAGGAAGCAGGACATAGCTAAGATCTTGTAGCTCACTGGCTGCTGAATAACCTGATAATCTAGCCTTGTGCATCTCAACTCAATTTTATTTATAAAGCACTTTAAAATCAGTGCATTTAGCCAAAATCCTGGACACTAAAAGAATTAAAAACAACCAAAGACTAAAATGGGAACTGAAGTGAATTACAGTCATCTGTTTCACCTGTTACAGTATTGTTTTCATATTCTGAAATGTCCCCACCAAAGGGCCATGATTAAGGTTCCCACAAATTAAATGAATTTCTTCTTCTCTGACTACAGCTGGAAGGGTTAGTCTTCTTTTGACTGGGCCGATTTCTGAGCGCTTTTTGATGGAGGACGACTCAAGGCAGCCCCCACTGCTTGTTAGAATAAACATACTTACTTTCACATCAGTCCTCCAATAACAGAAGAAAAAGTGAATCAATTTTTCACTAGTTGCTTTTTAAGTAGCGTCTCTACAATAAATATAGAGATAAAGTCGTAAGGTTGGCAACACTGCATTTATCAACAGAAGTTTGGTGCTCTGCCTTTGAGTATAAAGTGCTGGGTCATTCAGGAGCCATTGAGCTACTAGATCTCAGTTGTCCTCCCTCCTCTGCTGTAGTTTAAAGTGGCACTGATTTGACACTCCATTTCAGAATTGTAACCACAAAAAGAAAAAGCGCAACTGAGAAAGATGGTTTGAAAATGGAGATGGTTTTTAGAAGTATAACAGGGAAAGATGATTGAACTCTTGGTTGCAGATTTCGATTTCTTGGTTACAGATTATGGGTTTTAGTTCTCAGATTTTGGGTTTTGAGGGGAATGGTGTATTTCAGAGTCATGTAATGGCTTTGAGCCGCTTTTAAAACGCACGTTGTTGTTTATCCCTGAAGTACATTGTCATACGAGAGGGTATACGGTTTGTACTGACAGTTTGCAAAACTGGTTAAAACCAAACAAAAAAAAAAATTCTGACCTTTTGCTTTTCAGTTTTAGTTATGCAAATGGAATGTTATTTCTTTAGTGTGTCAAAATTCCTTGAAAACCTCAATCCTATACATTTTCACAGCACTGCCATCCAGCACAGCTCTGAAAACTCTGTACCAGCAGCTGGAGGAGCAGCTCAGAGGCCTGCAAAAGAGCAACCATCCCGTCGCAAAGATGAGGCCAAACAGGCCACCAAGAAGCCCAAGGAAAATGCTCTTTCTCAGTTTGACCTCAACAACTATGCCAGTCAGTACACATTTTTACCAGAAGCACTTGTCTCCTACAGATAAGATGGAAACTACGCCATGGCTGAGCTTATAATTGTTCTGTAATGTATCTTCTTGTTACTGTAGGTGTTGTGATTATTGATGACCACCCAGAGGTAACGACAGAGGATCCACAGTCCAGTGCCAATGATGATGGCTTCACCGAGGTCGTTTCCCGCAAGCAACAGAAACGGCTGCAGGATGAAGAGAAACGAAAAAAAGAAGAGCAGACTACACAAGTATGAAGAATAGTTTGCTTCATGCCATATTTAAAAAGAAAATAAAATGGAATAAAATACAATGATGGATGCTGATGTATAGGATTAATAAAGAATTTTATGTTCATACTGTCCACAGAATTGGAGTAAAAAAGGTTCTGGTGAGAAGAGCAGAGGAAGTGGAGGAAAGCTGCCACCAAGATTTGCCAAAAAGCAGTCATCACAACAGCAGCATCCTCAACAACAACAACAGCAGCAGCAACATCAACAGGCGTCACAGTCTCAGCCTCCTGTAGTGCCTACCCCCAGTTCCCAACAACATCCTCACCTTACTCCTTCCCAGCCTGCCGCATCTCCTCAAACTCTGGAAGGAGCAGTGGCTCCCCTGCCATCCATTCCCTCTGCTACTGCAGACTTCACATCAAAGAGCCTACCCCCTGCTGCAACACAGACACACAGTACTCTGGGGACAGAATTGTGGGAGAACAAGGTAGCAGGTTCCACTGTCCTTCCTGACGTCAAAAAGCGTGAGTGAAAATGTTTTTTGTTTTATGTTTCTTTCTCAAATTGTCTTCAATTACACAAGCTTCATGAATTTGAAGGAAAACCTTCTCTAAAACATAATTTTATTGCAGTTGGCCCCATCAGTCCACCCCAACCACCTTCTGTTAGTGCTTGGAACAAACCACTAACATCCTTCACTGGCACGGTCTCCTCTGAGGTAGGCCAGATAACATTTTGCAATCATTCAAATCCTTTTTCTCAACTTAATTAACTGAAAATTATTTGTGTATTTAGGGTGTGAAGCCAGGCACTGAGGGCAATGTAGAATTGGGAATAGAGAGTATTCAGTTTGGCGCACCGTCATCTGCAGGCAGCACTGACAGCGATGGAGGCCCTGTATTATTAGAAACTGGCTCTGAAAACAAACTACCTGCTCCCAAAGAACAGAGACAGAAACAGGCTCGAGCTGGTCCAATCAAAACACAGAAGGTCAGTTCACTGTTGTAGAAACATAGTTTCTTATACTGCTCAACAGTACTGATTTGATATTAATTGTAGTATCAATGCTTTATCTACTCACCTCAGCTTCCTGAGGTGGAACCAGTGGAAACAAAGGAGTACAAGCCAGGCCCTATTGGTAAAGAGCGTTCTCTAAAGAACCGCAAGGCCAAAGATGTCCGTGGCGCAGAGGGTGAAGGAATGGAGGGTGGAGTACCTGGAGGAGGTGTCAGCAGAGCAACTGACTCAAGTCCTCCAACCAGTGACACCACAGTACCAGAACTGGGAGGGGATATAGAGGGCATGATCACAGTCCCCTCAGCAGAGTTCAGTAGTAACTCTAAGGTATTTTGTTTTCTGCACTTCTTTGTTTCCCCTCTCCAATCAACTTTATAATCAAAATATGCCGTTATTCTGAATGTCTGGAATGACCCATTTTACTTTAGTTTTCAGAGAGAAATGCACTATAACCAACATGTACAACATTTGTTGCCTTTATTCTTAAATAAGTCTAATATTCCCTTTTCTTCACAAGTCTGATTTGGACTAGAATGTGCATTGTTGTTTTTTCCCTTAAAAAAAAAAAAATTAATAATGCACAGTTTTGTGTGTGTGTGTGTGTGTGTGTGTGTAGTATTTGCGTACCCTAAAATCATTGCCTTTTTTTCTCTCAGGAGTCTGTGACTGACTACACCACTCCCTCATCCTCTCTGGCTGACAGTGTTCCAACAGGGGGGAACAAAATGGAAGAGAGTTTAGTGGCCAATGTGAGTACACATCCTGACACAGTATGTCATGGGTGCATTATGATTTGGAATTGCTACATATTTTTATTCTGTTGAGTGTAAATTAATTAAATCTCCTTTTTTTTTTTTCATGCCATTTTCAAGGTGGCACTACCCCACTCGCTGCCCCTTTCTCGAAGAGAGACCCTGCAGCAGAGCTCCAGCCTCAGCACAGTATCTCCTGCGACTGTTGATTTAACACTAAAGGTGAGCTGTTGCACACTCATATTATTTTTTTCTTAGAAACTCATTTCCCCTAAAGTATAAGTTAGAGGTTACCAAGCATCCTTGGCCTTCTTAGATGGAGTCTGCTCGTAAAGCTTGGGAAAACTCCCCAAGTCTGGAGAAGAATTCTCCAGTCACCACCTCCTCCTCCCCCATCACATCTGGTGCACCTTCATATTCCTTCTCTTCAGCCTCCATGCCACAGATCCCTGTGGCGTCTGTAACCCCCAGCACCTCACTAGCAGGTAATGTAACCCACTCCACATGAAGAAACATTTGCCACTTTCTTCATCTAAGTGAATGTTTGTTTGTGTGTATTCAACATTTGGCCCTCTCTACCAAGCAGGATCTGGTACCTATACAACATCGTCCCTTAGCACCAAGACTACATCAGCCTCTGATCCACCCAACATCTGCAAAGTGAAGCCACAGCAGCTACAAGGTGGAAATCTGTCTTCCTCCACCAGCAGCGGCAGCAACAGCAGCTTCTCTCAGCTCAGCTGTGTGCCTCCCCTCCTTCCCCAGCAGCAGCAAACCCCACAGGTGTACGTCTCCCAGTCTGCAGCAGGTAAGCAAAAATTATATCCGTGCAATATGTTGTATTGCATTAAAACTATTATAAACTGGAGGGCCTACATAATTTGTATATATTTGAGCAATTCATGTCTTTTTTATAATCATTAGTATTGAACCAATCATGTTTAGGTTCTGCAGCTCAGATTCCAGCCTTCTACATGGACACTAGCCACCTCTTCAGCACCCCACACCCTCGTTTGGCTCCTCCTTCACTGGCGCAGCAGCAAGGCTTCCAGCCTGGCCTCTCGCAGGTAGACCTTTATTCAGTTAGAAACACATCCTAGACCATTTTTAAATGTTGGAGATCAAATGATCTTTGTTCTCTACCTAACAGCCAACAGCAGTGCAACAGATCCCCATTCCCATCTATGCTCCACTGCAAGGTCAGCCTCAGCACCAACACACACACCAGGCTCAACTAGGACTCGGCACTGGTCCACCAGTCTCACAACCACAAGACCTGTTCAGCTCCGCACTTCAACCTTATAGGTGAGGCACAACCTCATAGACGATCACTATTTTTGCTCCAAAACCCAGCTGAGATACAGAGAAGATGATGGCCTACTTTTGAGGCACTGTTGTTCATGTCATCCTCCCCCAGGTCTCAGCAGGCATTCATGCAAAGCAGCTTGTCACAGCCGTCCATGATGCTGTCGGGACCGTCCCTACACAGCTATCCTGGCGTGCAAGCCCCTGAGCTGGGCAAGCCTCAGTCCAGTCTGGCTTATCAGCAGCCTTCCTCCACTCAACACATTCCCATTCTGTTTGAGCCACAACTCAACCAGCCCTCGGGCATGGGAGGGTCCCAGCTCATTGATACACATCTGCTGCAGGTAAGCAGATACCTCGCAGGAAGTAATTTTCCTTTTAAATATAAAATGACGTTTTATCATATTTACCACTGCAAGCCATTTATATTTTTGCATCAACATATTCAATCTAGAATTTTTTTTTTTTTTTTTTTTTTGTGCAGGCTCGACAGGGGATGAATCAGCATTCAAACATGTACTCAGGGCAAGTACAACAACATGGTCAGAGTAGCTACTACAGTAACACTCAGTCGCCCAGTTCTGCAATGCAACAGGTAACACGCGTGTAAACATAAATACAAGTTTATAACTTTGTAAAAATAATGAAAACTTTAAAAGGTCAAGAGTTGGTAAGAGAATTGTCATAATTTTGTTTTAGGTAACTGTTCCTCTGCCGGGTTCCCAGTTGTCTTTACCAAACTTTGGTTCGGGTGGAGGCCAGCCCCTTCTGGCTCTACCTCCAACTCCTCCCCAAGCCCAGCCCCCCAATATCAACCGACAACCTCCAGCTTCTCAGCCATACCGA
Organism: Arrhamphus sclerolepis; assembly: GCA_037176975.1. Taxonomy (NCBI): domain Eukaryota; kingdom Metazoa; phylum Chordata; class Actinopteri; order Beloniformes; family Hemiramphidae; genus Arrhamphus; species Arrhamphus sclerolepis. Next base: position 1,317,905 of record JBAMYA010000019.1, on the reverse strand, counting down.
AACATCATGGGTCCTAATCACAGCATGATGCAGCCCTCAACCAATAAGGTACAGTCGCCTAATCTGTTTGTGCTGGTGTGTCTGACTCTGAATGCCCTCATGGGTTGCAATCCTACAAAGAGTAAATTGGCTTTTTTGTTTGCGACTTGGTGCAGATGGACATGGATCTAAAACTCTTTGGCAGTGGGATGGATGTGAAGCCTGGTACTCCTCCGGTCAGTGCCAGGAGTACTACACCCACCTCCAGCCCTTACAGGTAAAAGGGGGTTTATTCTTTTATTAAGTAATGCAACATTCAACTTCATAAATTTAAAGTTTGCAAATGTATTCAAGTAGTCTGCATTATTTGTCTTTGTAAGCTGTGAAATGAATTAGAATTTGTTTTTGGACATTTTTATGCAGTTTATTAATCCATTAACTTGTATTGTCATATGATTAATGGTTCCCTCGTCTCTCCGTACAGGGCTAGTTCCACCTCTCCCAGTAGCCAGTCCAGTAAGATGAACAACATGCTTTACCAGAAGCAGTTTCAGCCTAGCTCTGCTGGAATTAGAATGGCACAGCATTTCCCTGGCCAGTTCAACCCCCAGGTTATACATAACACAATAATATACAAAAATAGAATTTTATTTTTTATTTATATAGTTCACTGGTATTAACAGGCATAGTCTATGGCTGAACCAATGTTTTTTTGTTTTTCTTGCTTTTTCCTTATTCAGATTTTGTCTCAGCCCAACATTGTCTCTCCCCTGGTTCGCCCACCTCATGCTAATTCCTTTGCTGGTGGTGTCCAGCGTTCTCCCATGGGCCCTCCAATGTCACCCAATGTTAGTGGTGGTCTTATGCCTCATCCCCGACCCCAGCATCCACAGCACAGTCAGCACCCTCCCCGAGGTCCCTCTGGGCCCTCCCTCGCACCCAGAGGCACCCAGGCAGCACTGAAGGCTGAGCAGGACTTAAAGGTCTGTTTCTGTTTCTTTATCTGTATATTTGAGAAATGATTTCAATGACAATCATTCACTGAAATGTTTGGTTTATTCTTCTTGTCTGAAGGCTAAGCAGCGGGCTGAGGTGCTCCAGTCCACCCACAAGTTCTTCTCAGAGCAACAGCAGCAGCAACAGCAGATGAAGGCCCCTCAAGTCAATAAAACGTCTCGGCTCGATCAAGGAGGAAAACCTTCTCTCGACACGTCAACGTCAAACCACCAAGGAGGAGCGGAGCGCCCAGATGCTGACAAGCCACCTGTATCTGCGACCAAGCCCATTCGGACTGGCCCCATAAAACCACAGGCCATCAAACCAGAAGAGGGCAAGTAAAGAGCCTCGACCCTCTTCAGATGACAAAAATGAAAGGCTGGAAAAGAAGAAAAGAGAGAGAGAATCTGCCCTCATTCACTTAGCCGCAACCTCATATCATCCCTGGCGGGCAGTGTGGGGGAGGATGGGTTGGGTAGAGATCCAGATGTAGTGGCTACAGATAGTGGATACAGTTGTTGCAAGTGTAATTCTCTTCCTCTTCTTTCTTCCCCTAACTTGTCCCACTGCAGGTGGGGTTCTTCAAGTTAGATTTTTCATCACAATTAGATGCCGATAAAATTGCTGCATAGAAATCTTGACAGTTGAGGAGGGATGGAGACAAAAAATGACAATTGCTGCTGAGTTTGCCTTTTTTCTTTTTTTTTTTTTTAAATAGCTCATTACAGTTCCTTTTTAAAGTTTTCTCGCCAAATGGCATCACACATTATAGAAACTTTTTGTTAACTAAACAATAAACCATATTTGTTTTTGTAAGTGAAGCACACTTTTTTTTTTCTTTTTCTTTTCCCATAATTAATCCAGAGATTTGTGCACATGCACTTGTTAAACGGTTTGGTCCATGTGCTGCATGGAGACATGAAATCAGAAATTCTGTCATTTTTATTTTTACCAAAATGAAAATGTGAAAATTGCAGCATTAGATTGACTTTAATGGTTGATTTATTCATCTGCCTGTGAGCCTCTGCAACTGCCTTCTGCTCTCATCTCCTTGCCTGAGAATTACAAACATGTTGGTGTGTGTCAGACGTGTTCATGATGTAAGTGGAGGGGAGGAAGCTTGCAGCTCGACTCTCTTGTATGTTTAGCCAAAGGTTAAAGCAGCACAGATGACATCGCAGCCTACTAAGATTGCTGTTGCCACAACAGCAGAGTTTTGAGTGGACTTCTAAAGATTGCATGGGTGATGTAGGATCCCTATTTGCAGTTTCTCCAGTATGGGAGCAGCTGTCTCACACCCTCCACCTGCTTTCACACCTATTCTGTCTCACCAGTACACATATACACACACCTTACTGTATGAAGCATCAAAACCCCGCTGCTATTGACTGATTTCAGTGCCCTTAGTGTACAGCAGGATAGGGCTCATTAGAAGAAAATATGCAGTGAATTAATTGATTGAAGCTATAGAACACTTTGAGCGTGTATGTCAACCTTCACAGTGAGTGGTCTGGACAGAGAAAATGGAATGAGAAGTCTGAAGTACAAAAGCATTTGGATGAGAGGACATTTGCAGTTTTGTTTTACAGATGAAAGCAATCAATGCTGTTTTCTGTCACTGCCTCACCCCCGCTGGTTGTTCTTCCCACAATGCTCTCATCTTAGGGTTGTTATGAGGGTCCTTCAGAAATGTACAGTAGCATGCACCCTGAGGTGGTGAGTGACTCCCCTCACATCTGCCGTTGCTGGGAGGAAGAGTCCTTCAGTGGGAGGATAAAAGATGGAGGGAGTGAGGGTAATGACTGTTTTTTGTTTTGTTTTTTGTTTGTTTTTGTTTTTTTGTACAGGGGTTTCATCGCTGTATTAAAATATGTACCGTCTTATTTACATTCTTGGTTTGGTTACAGAAACTAATAAAAAATAATATACTGTTGAGAAGTTTTTCTGTGTTTTTCTGTTTTGTTTTTCTCAAACATTTCAGGTACATGTTTAGTGAAAGGGCATGGATTACATGCAACCACTAGGTGGTGTTAGAACTGTAAAATAGCATTCAAGGACACTTGCATGAAGAAAATCTTTTCTTCCAGTATATAATTGCGTGGCTGGTGGGCTGCAGTACAGACTGAGGACTGAACCATAAGTTGAGTCAAAAGTGTTGAGGACTAATCAAAGCTGAGTTCTAGGGCTGCAAAGGAAGTGCGCTGGGCTGCAGTTTTAAAACGGGTAAAATCTCAAGTCTTTTTTTTTTTTTTTTTTTTTTTTTCCTCTTGGGTGCGTGCCTCTTTTTTTTCCCCTTCCACTGGAAAAACTGGAGGGACT
>JBAMYA010000019.1:1269837-1300672 GCA_037176975.1 Arrhamphus sclerolepis | reverse complement strand
CCCCCCCCCCCCCCCCCCCCCCCCCCCCCCCCCCCCCCCCCCCCCCCCCCCCCCCCCCCCCCCCCCCCACCAAACACCAGACTCCACACTGATACATTTATATTCATTTATATTTAACACGACATGAATGAGCCTCCAGAGGTCACTTCCTGTCAGCCTGCCTGGGTGATCATGCTGTGGTCAGCCTCGTGTCCCTCCTCCCTCGTCACCTTGATTTAAGACAGTGTCAGTGCTGAATCCAGCGCTGAATCCAGGGATCATTACCAAAGTCTTGCGTGCTGCCAAGCAGGTGCGAGGACGTATACAGCTTCCAATCCACGACTTAACAACTCTCAACTTACTCTCAAATCTTCTTTGCCTTCAAATCATTTCCACATACCTCATCTGACTGGATTTATTTGTAAGAAATTATCCAGCAATATAAGTTTAATTTTGAAAACAATTCGTTGTGGTATTCCAAGCCTGGGCTTTATTTTATACAAGGAAATATCTCATATAGTAAAGTACTTCTAAGAAATTTGAATCATATATAATACATACAATTTCTGGTGGATTTTGATGCCAGGGATATATTTCATAGTTGGAATAGCTGAAAGAATCTTTGCCTTTTGCTTTTGCTAAGATTGATTCCAGCAGATGTGACCTTAAATAGGAATAAGAGAGTATAATGGATGGATGGATTAAAAAGTATTCAGGAAGGTAAACAGTTTAATTCTTCTAACTACATATGATTAACATTTGCCATCATTTACAGTATCCATAATTTATAGAAATGTTTGTGTCCATAAAGTTTACTTTCACTTTATTAAACTCAGCAACGATTCTGTGATGAGAATTACTGCTACGGCTCAGCATCACTTCTGACAACCACTGTTACTGAACGCAGTCTGCTAATTCATCTACACATTTATGCAAAAACAAAAGCACAGTTGAACAAGATGTGTCCACCTTTTCTGTCCTCAAGCCTGTTAAAGATGGCTTGAGTAAAAGGGGAAAACTGTCCAATGAAAATGAATATGACTGGTTATCAACACCCAGCTGGGTGCTGATGGGTAAGTTGGACAACTATGAAGGAACTATAAATGCTAAACCAGACCTGTCCCCCATTTTCAGCATGTGCAATGCTGTATTAATATATTTTCTATTTGTGCTCTTATGATACTGTAAATAAACTGGATTTGCAGAATATTTATTTTCTAAACGCTCACACAAACCTCTAACAGATAAGTCTCGACCGGAGAGGATGCACGTGTAGCTTGTGCATGCTGATTGGCATGATGTCCACTCTCCTCTCTTGTGACTTTGATTCACTTTTATGTGAAACATTTAACAGTTCCTCTGCCCGGAATTTGAGATCATCCAGTATCAGCCAATCACGGATGATCAAAACATTCTCTGCTGCAAGTCAGGAGGTGTGGAAATGCAGGTGGAAAATATGTAGCCAGAGAGTCTCAACTATGTAATATAACAGACAATTTTATTCCGGAATATAGATGTCTTCCTGTCCAGACCAGAGGTAAACTCAAACCTCTGCACTCATGTCCCAACCAAAGCTGCAGCAGTTGAAGGTCGTTGCTCTGAACAGGACTCCACTTAACCACACATGGCATTTCCACTGCAACTTAACGTTTAGATCAGTGTGTGCGGTTTAACGACTTCAAGTTCAGAGCTGAAATAAAGCCATCACCTTTAAGTTCTATGATCAGCAACAAATGTGAGCAGGAAGGCCATCTGCCATCGATCAACAAAACCAATGGTCCCTGTGGGCCAGTTTCATCTGACTCCCTCAGAAGAGTTGTGCTTTTCTGGTCGAGTAAAAGTGAGATCTATCAGCGAGTGAGTGCACGTCTGCAGAGCTGGGAGGGTGAGAGCAGTGGGTCTGTCAAAGAAATAATGCTTCATGGGTTCCAGGCTTTACAACTTTAGTGCCATCCAGGGACTCCACAATGCCAGTGAAGTCACAAACCAATAAAATAGTTGGTCAGGAGAGGAGATTAAAGTCCCTGTAACCAAATACTGACAGGTATGTGTGCACAGAACTGAAGGGATGGCATGGCCATTACTCCCCCCCTTTCACTTTTCTTTTTTTTTTGTTTCCACCGACTGGTCCCTCCTTGCATGCTTCTGATTCCATCCTCCCAGGACAGTTAACTAGTTCAAAACAGAAACTACCAGAGAGGTGCCCTTTAAATTCACTTTATTTCAGAGCAGAAAGGATCACAGTCTTTCAATGCAGTGGAGTACTGTACATCATCATTACAGATCAATATTTACAGCATAAATAGATAACACAAAAATAATAAAACTACAATGTTGGGTTAATCCAGTCACAATTATGCCTATGCTTGCTTCAGAGCTCAGCTTCTGGCTAGCATCATATCCTCAAATTTACAGAGATGAACTGTCCGCTCAGTGGGGAATGCTTGCATCCAAACAAAGAAATGTTTTTCAGCAGAAATGGGAATTTTGTGTTTGCAGAGGAAAGACAGAAGCAGCATTTAAACCAAACTGAAATGAAACAGCAGGGAAGTCAGACAGCGATGACCAAAGCAGTGTACAGGTTTAGAACACAGGATGGTGAAGAATCATTCACAAGCTTGCTGCTTTTGCCTTGATATGGTTCCTCTGCAGACAAACAGAAGCTGTGGTGCTTCACGTTACAGAACAGCTTGTTGCATGAGCACATGAAAAGTCCCTTCTCCAATCATCCAACCAATGAGGTGAAACTGGCTTTCTGTCAAAAAAAAAAGAGCCTCTGATGGTTAAAAACGACTCTGGAAAACACAGATGAAGCACTCTGATGTTCCCTCACCTCATGCCAGGTAGAAAAAAAATGTGCTTTTGTTCAAATAGTTTCCCTTTTACTCCTTTTCATCCTCTGGGGTTCAGAGCACATGCAAGAAATCACAAGAAGACATCAGAGGTTCATCTGCTGGGTGTTACAGCCTCTTTTATATGAGACTGCTGCAGTTGATTCACACCAGCTAAGAAAGACTTCTGGATTACCTGCTCTGAAAGTAACGTGATATGTATCATGGAATGGAGTACTCCTTCACAGTGACTAAAGGGCCAAGAGTCAAGTGTTTCCTCCCAAACTACATCTCACAAGTCTCCCTGTCTGTCCTTTGTTCTGTAAAAAGGGATGTATGTGATCCTTAGTACTGACCTCAAATCAGATTTGCATGGGATTAAAACCATAAGATCTGTACTAAGGGGCAAATCGAGGCCAGACCCTTGAGAGTAAACAGGCCGACACCAAATAAGGACAGCGGAGCTTGCTGGTACTCCCCAGTTGGAGCTGAGAACTGTGTTTGCAGATAGAGGAAGAACAGATGCAGGAAGGCTCTCCCTCATCCTCCTCAGTCATTAGCGATATCGTAGGATTACTGGAACTGATAAAAGAGAGAAAAAAGCATAAGAGAAAGGCAAAAGATCTTCACTTTGGTAAATTTAAACCATACTCATTGTCTAATACTCACTGATAATAATCAGCAGGAGAGCAACAACTACCAGAGCAATGATCATCTTCATCTGTGGAGGAAATGACACATGTTAAACTCATTACCCAGGATGCTGACACTGGACAAAACACAGCACAAACAAGATATGACGAGAGTGTCTCACACTCAGAAAACAGGCGCCCCACCTTCATGTCTCTCCACCACATCCTCCTGTGCAGCTGTTTGGCTCGGCTGCTGAAGGCAGACGCATTGTCTGACAGGCTCTCTGCGACATCATGTCACCGCGGCGCAGCGCATGGGAGAACATGTGAGGAGGAGAAAAAAACAAAACAAAACAAAAAACATGGCTATGCTGATCATAAAATAAACTAACTTTCCACCTTGGACACGGTGACACAAACTGGCCTGTCTCCGTGGTGCGCTGCTCTAATGAGTCAGAGTTATGCAAGAGTGGTTTCTGCTGGTCAGACCGTTTTCTATGAAAAGCCCCTTCAAGCTCTGTTAACTCTGTTTCCAAATTTAAACACAACAGAGCAAAAACACATTTCCTGTGTTTTGTCCTTGTCGTGACATCCCTCTACAACCAAAGCAACCACACAGCTGTCTGTCTGTTTCTCCAATACTGTTGCTAACGGGGCGTCTCTGAATGTTAACAAAAGTGTTATGCTTCCCTAGCGTGCAGTGTTGTACTTGTCCAAGCCCCCCGTCCCTCTTTAGAGTCTTTGCGTCAGCTGTTTCCATCTCCATGTGTTTGTTTACAACCTGTCACTACTATAAAGAGAAGCACACACACAAAGTTCTGAGACGATGCTCATTAACGGCATGAAGTTTAAGAACAGGTTAACACCAAACAGGCACAAGTGTCACTGACTGTTCACACAAACACAGCTCTTATGGACAAACACGCAGTAGAGTTGTGGAGCCACACACACGTCCACACAAACAAGAACTGTACTTTAAACACATGCAAAAAAAAAAGGTCCAGATGTGCATCACCGTCTTCGGCTGGCTGGACAACACGAAAAAGTGAAGGGCCTGTCAAACGTGTGCATTGATGAAACATGACGATGCCTCGACGGGTTGGGAACAAACACCCAGAGTTCAGTCTAACCTCGTCGTCAGTGGAAGAGGTGATGAAAAGTTGTGAGCATTTTGTTTGAAACTCTCTTGCATGGGTGTGTGCTTTTTGTAGCCGAGTGATGTGAAAAGATGCGAGTGTCAACAGTGAGACAGATGCAGACCAGGCTAAATGCTCACCCTGAGTGCACATCATCGTGACACGTGAACACAGCTGTCAACACACAGCAGCTTCTCTTTCCTTTAACAACAGTTTCAGAAAGGTCGTCATTAAGAGCTGTTGGGTCAAATTATTGATTTATCCAACTATCAAAGGCATTATTAAAACCTGGAAGGCTAGTGGTGAAGTCTTGTCTTCAATCAAGATCAATGATCAGGATTACAGATTACTTAAATGCTTGTAATTGTAAAAAAAAAACTATAGTAGAATTTGTGATGAAGTTCAGTTGTGAAAGTGGAAACATTTAAAAACTATGAAGAGAAGCTAATACGCAGCTTTGTATCTGTAAGAAAAGCACTCATCAGTGAGACTAATATTCATCATGTCTATCAGTTTACTAGAGATGATGAAGATTTGATTTTGGTGTAATTTTAAAAAAAATCTGTTCGGTTTGATGAGTTCAGATATCAGTTTAGATTAATTTTTGACTAATTTCCCATCCCACCGTGTGTGAGGACAATATTCTGATCTGGGGTTGTTGGTAAAGTCAAGGTTCAGCTACAAAGGATGAAAAATGAGGTCGAGTGTTTACCTGAATATACTGAATGACTACGTTTTTCCATCAATATATATATATTTTTAATCACCACAGCACAGATGCTAAGATGATATCACCAGGCTCAAATTATGAAAGAATGATTCAGGCAGTATGAGACTTATTTTCACACATGGATTGGCCACTGCAGAGGCCAGACCTGAACCACACTGAAATTGTTTTGGACCATACAGAGAGGTCTGACTTTCCCATCACCATTACAAGCACTTGATAAAAATAAAATAAATCAACTCTGGCTGGAAATAAATATAATCAATGATATAAGATTACTGAAATGATGCCAAATTGTACTGTAATCAAAAATAATGCTGGTCCAACACAATATTTAGACTGTGAGGTTTTTCTTTGGCCAGAAAGTGTATTACTCCTTCTGTATTACATTTTCTTCAAAGTTTAATGGAAACTTTTCTTTTCAATTAATTTAAAAGCCAGACAAAATGTTTGGTAGAAGACACAGTCCAGAACTACACTCATCACTCACTCACTTACCTCGTGACATAAATCTCCTCCACTGGTCATTAAAAAGCTCATATTATGCTAATTTGGAAGTTAATAATTTCATATTGACGGTCTATTACTGGGGTTTATATACAACAATGTCATAATCATATAAATTAGTAAAACTGTCCAGTCTGCATTTGGTCAGTTTTTATAAAAATCATCAGCTTTGCTTAAATTTCTAGTTGGAATTTTACTACATCCTACCTTATATCAACTTTTAGGAACAATTATAATAGACTTTTTCAGCTCCTCTGCAACAACTAAAGCCGATACTGCTGCTGAAAGTAACCATTAGAAGTTCTAATGGCTGTCTTCAGCAGCTCATATCATCTCAGTGTTGCTTCTTGAGCATAAAAGTTCAACTCAAATGGCTTTAAACTGGATCCTGTTCTTAATCCAGTTAAGATGTGGCAGAATCTGAGAATCACATTATGAAGATTGTTGCCACAAATCAGCAACATCTGACTGATGCTATTGTATCGATATAGACTGAACCCTTGAGGTATATTTACAGCACTTTGTTGAATCTATACCACAAAGAATTGAGGGAGCTCTGAAGTCAAAACCAAGTTAAACCTTGTACAAACAAGGGAGCCAAAAACGTACACTCTTCTTTGTGCAGTGCCAGATGGACAGCTGCTTTCCAACATCAGGAGTTTCTAAAGGCCAAGGTCATTTCTAATCATTTATTGCCAGGTATTTCAAGGATGTTTGAGATTAATTAGCCTCGTCAACAAATGTTTTCCTTTTAAAATTGACATAGGTTGCAGGAAGTCTTCTTTCCACATAATTTACTTCCATAGATCATCTAATTTACTCTCAGGAATGTAAGCCATCTATGAAAAGCAAATGTTAGGATAAATAATGCTGCTGTGCTCCCTGTGGAGTCTTTTTACTTTGTGAATCAACATAGCACATCTGTCCTCCACATGTACAGATGCAAAAAAAAAAAAAAAAAAGAACAACAACCAAAAAAAAAAACATTCTGTGAACACGACTCACCTGATTTGTCCTGCAGGTCATCGAGACGCTCGCCCCTCTCTATCACCTTGGAGATGTTCTCCTGCATCACATCGATCACCTCATCAACTTGCGATTGTACCCTGAGTTTATGTGAAACATAAAATTGAAGAGTTTACCTTTTTTTTTGGTACAGTAACAATTCTTTCATCTAACCTAACTGGCAAGACTGAAGTCGCTGCCAAAGAGATATTGATATCAAATAAAAGAATTAACAGCCCTAAATTTCCAACTTAAATGCATGTAGTAGATGGTACACATGTAAAACCACTTCAGTGGTCCAGGTTCAGACAGGTGCTCTCACTGCATCACTGGTGCATTCCTGGGCTGTTGATGGCATCTTATTTCACATGATCAAAAGAACGAAGTGCAAGTTATGAAGCAAGCATGGAGAAACAACTGTGGGTGCCAGAAACTCTCAACAATGAGCTTCTCTGTTCTTTGGCTAACTCTGACTCATGACTAAAATGGAAACAGAGCTATAGAGACATCCAGCAAAGGTTGCACAATAACATGAACGCGACAGCCTTGTTTACACAATGTCCTAACAACCGGCAACTCCTGGTAAACATTCCAAGCCATGGTTGCATAACACCAATATGAAACATGTGGAAGTACAACTCTGACCTCTGGTTTTTAGCTACACTGAGGAATGCCTTTGTACTTACTGCTTGATTTTGTCATTCCGAGGTCCAAACCTGGGCCCTGTAGGCCCTCTCCTGGAAAAGAGAGTGGAAGAAAAAGTTACAGATGCAGTATTTATATTTTGCTACTGCTTGTCTGCTCTGCCAGCAACAAATCATAAATATTTGACTTATTTTCTTTAAAAGATGATGGGTTATTTTGTCTGGAAAATATCCAACAGCTATCCATTCTCATTATGTATATCCCAAGAAGGCATCTTAAAACAGAGCAAGAGTAATTGTTCCAGTTCTTAACTTAACAAAATCAAATCTTAATCAAGACTATATTTAAACAAAGACTCACAAAAAAAAGTCTTCCTCCTCGTCTGAGTCCTCCTCCAGCAGGTTTCTCTGTAAAAGGAGAGAAGATTGGTGGTCAGGGAGGGGTAACATCTGGATACTGAATCACCTCACCTGAAAATAACCTTGGCTGTTGATTATGATGGAATTATCCTCCCATCTACAGCACGTCTTAAATTTTTCTTGTTATTCTGGTTCATGATACAAGTCCGATACTAGATTCTCATCGGTTCAGGCACTCAAACATTCGTATAATTCTGCAGGTCTAGTTACAATCAGATTTATAAAACCCTTTAGTCTTCAAAAAGCAAATCAAAACAGGATAATGGTCTGGTAGTTTAAGAGAAGACTGATTTACAGTAACAACATATTTTTGCTCTCTGCTCAACATTTAATTCTGACCAGAATAATCAGCATGCAGAGAACCCAAAGTGAACCTGAACTAATGCAAAATGAAACATTTGTCATCTTAAGGTACACTCTTACATTTAAAACACTGCAGTGATCACAATGATTTCCAAAATACAGACGCCTTTAAGCAGAGAAAAATACACCCTGTGTGAAATGCTATTCATAGAAAACAAGCACAAAGAGTTGAAATAGTCTCACAAGAGGAGATGGTCGAGCCTGTTTCTCATTAGCTGGAAAGCAGGAGGATTAGATTCACTGCTACTTGGGAAAAGCAGGTCTTCATTCATTTTCTTTTCATGGCTTTCAGTCATCATAATCATATTCTAAGCACTATAACATCTGCCACTACAAATAGCAGAAAGGGGGAATACTTGGGCACATTCTTTTATGAGACGGCTGCATACCAACTCTGAGCCATTATACAGATATTTTATATTCTTATAAACACAATGTCCTCTGCAAATAGGCTGTAGTGATGGTGGCCATATGAACATAAAGGACTTTATAAGTTGAGGCAGTAACACTTTCCTTGTGTGCAACCTCAGTGTCTCGCTCCACCTGGATGGAAGGCATGAGAACTGTTAGCAATTATGAGAGGGCGCGACTAAGAGGAAGGCATGGAAGGTGGAACGGAGAACTTTGCTATGCAAGTCTCCCTGGGAGCTTTCCTTTGATCCCTATTCCATACTACAACTAGCAGGGCTACACAGAGGAAGCAAGGGGTTGACTCAAATGAGGAATGAAAGGGAGGACAGGGGAAGTGGATGTAGTTGAGACGAGATGCTCTCTTTGAAGGAGACCAAACATTTTGAATTAGGGAGTGTAATGTTGGCAGCCTAGCCAACCATCCTAATTCTTTTACCTCTTCAATAGAATGAATTAGTCTGATTCTTCCGGATTCAGCTTGGATTTTCAGGGTAAACAACCAATGGACGCAGAAAAAAACGTATGCTTCTGAATTAGAGAACTGAAGCACGCAATATAGATAGGGCAAAAAACCCAAACTAGTACCAGCAAAGACACAAATGTGGCACACAGTGGAGCAGGAACACTGGTGAATGACTGTTTCCAGTTTTAACACGTGTTATTCTGTAGTCATCTTGGTTATTTTGAATCGTGACTTTCCAGTGCTCCTGTATGAGTCATCACATAAAGTCCACCCCCACCCCATTGTGACTGGTCCGGTACAGTCTGAACCAGTGAAAATGGCAGGGATACCGGACTTTCAGGGGCAGTTATCCCTGCCAGGTAGAAGTTCAGTCATCCACTCCTCTTGGCTTCATCAGGTGGTGACGTTCAGTTCCCACTGGAGCAGTTCACAGCTGAGCATGAAGCAGCAGGGATCAGAATCAGCACCTCCAAGTGTGAGACCGTGGTTCTCAGTCAGAAAAGAGTGAAATCCTCTGAGTTTGCGATGGCACGATCCCTCAAGTGGGAGAATTTCCCCATCTTGGCGTCTTGTTCATGAGTAAAGGAAGGATGGAGAGGGAGATTGACAAGCAGACAGAGCAGTGTCTGCACAAATGTAGACTCTGTATTGGTCTGTTGTTTAGGCTTCTGAATCCACGATCCAATCACAATTAAGTGGAAAGTAATAGACGGATGGTATTCCACTATATGTTTTAAAGCAATTTATTCCATGTCTCCAATCTATTATCATGTACTTGCTTTATTTCCTGTTATTCCCATTTTCTTCATGATGACAAACCAAAATCCAAATACTACCCAGCCCTCTCTATTTGCATCTTACCCTCTCGCTGCGGATAGAGCCTGTGACCTCATCATCATTGAGGTGTCGTTTAAACTTGGGGGGCATGTTGTCTTCAGGCTGCTCCTCCCGGTCTGGCTCCCTCTGTATGACAGGATGAGGGGATCATCAGTTATGTTTTTCAGTGTTGTTGTAGAACTTGAACATAATTAGTTGCAATGACCCACAATGTTGCCCTAATCGCTAGGCTTTGTGGTTGACTATGTATCTGTGAGATTAAGCAATAACAATCAGGCTGAATACCATGAAACAAGTCAGAGAGGTGGAGTATGGATAAAAGAAGACGTTATTAAAGTTTAGTGCATAAATAATATGAAGGTAGAGTATATGTTAAATCTTTTGAGAAGTCCTAGTTAGCTGTCTGGACAGACATTGAGCCTTAGTAGAGATGACATAAAATGTCACATGTTCCTGTCAATGGACACAATGTTCAGCAAAGCAGATATGGAAAAGGTGCTTTCCTCCCAATAGTACACCCATGAATTTGTGTTTGGGTGCTACATGATTTCAGGAGTTAAAATATTCATGCACACATTCTACCTCTCACACAAACAACTTATACCATTGAATCCAGTCAAGTCTGATACTGCGGCTTTCTCTGTGTCCTTGTCTGGCAAAGCTTCTGGAAAAAGGCCTTTCAGCAGTCAAGACAGGAGGGATTAAACAGGGGACAGATCTGAAGCGGTCAGGAGACAGAGAAAGAAAAAGAGGAGATCCAGCTCTAACCTGTTAGGGTTTAAGAAGGAACACTTTATAAGCCTAATCTATTTCAGTGGATGCAAAAGGTACAATCCGTTAAATGTAGTTCTTAATTTGCTTTCTTGCTGCGATTAATTGCTCAGAAAGGCAAATAATGTGATGTCAGATTCTGGACAACAGACCTGTGATAACTTTTAAATGGCAACAGCAAGAGAGGGCTGGATGGAAGTGGACGGAAGTTGGAGGAAACAGAAAGAAAAGATAGTGAAACAAATATCTATTTCTGGCAAGGCAGAAAAAAAAAACAGAATACATGTTCATTTACTTATGCAGGGCAATATTCAGGTAATACCCCCGTTAGGAACATTGTAAAGGACTGAAAGTTGACTTTAAAGGGGTTAGGACTGGAAATCAGACTGACGCACCTGCGCGGCAGTTACATCACCATAGTTACGAGTCTAGCCGTCTCGAGCTGTTTGCTAATCTACTCCTAAATAAAGACGTACGGGTGTCAATGTGTACCTCACAAAGCCATTCAAGCGCTACATAACAACAAAGGGAGTAAACACAGGGATCTCTATCAACGCTAAAATATAACTGAGATCCGATCCACCCCAAATAAAACAGGCCGCTTACCTCCCCGGCTAGGCTAAGCTAGGGATGCTAACGTGACTATCTACCTGCTTCTCTTCACCAGCTATCCGTCCAGGACTTCACAAACAACCTCGGGCTTATAGTCCGGAGTTATGTGGGTTCTAAAGTAGCTTTACGAAATAGTCCGGTTCATTTTAAAGGCTGTCCTGGACGACGATGATGCAAACGGTCCCGTCGTCTCCGGCTCCGTCTGAATCAGCTGACCAGGAAGTCAACAAACAGCTGGTGCAGGAGTAACCGCTGCAGATGTGTCCCTGCAGGGGAAATAGATCCCTTCACGTTTGCATTTTCTAGATATTAAATTCTACAGGACACACATAAAATATTATTTAAACCAATCTAATGACTAAATGCACATTATAATTTGCATTTAATTCTACTGAGCACTGGTCCAACGCCCCCAATTTAACCACCCACCAACCCATAACCTGTGTATTTTTTTCTTTTTTCTTTTATGTTATGGTGTATTTATTTAAAAATTACACATAGAATTACTTTTTTTTATTATTGTACCTGGCAAAAAAAATAAAAAGCCGGTTTTGATTTTTGATGTCTTGGTGACCTGATGGACTAGCAGAAAGTCCTTTCACTGATGATTTCAAATCATACTTTTTATTCCTGAAGAACACAAATGCACTGATAACTAAAAAGATTTGTATATATTTTTTTCTGGTATGAATTAAAAGCTTGTTAGCTTGTTCTCCCAAACTCTAAATATGTATAATTTATACTTTTTTCCAGGCTCATTTGTAAATCTGAGTGTGTACATCCATTTATGTCCTGGTGAATACAGTTAGGTCCAGATGCATTTGCTATGATTTGGCTCTCATACAACACCCAAATGGATCTTAAATAAAACATCAAGTTGAATAATTTTATTGAGATTTTGCAAACATGGCATTTACCATCCAAAAATAACAGCAAAAAAGAAAAAGAAAGGTTGCAAATTTTGTGAAACATGAGATTTTAGGACAAAAATTCACTTTTTTTATTTTAATTGTTAAATTTTACAACCAAGTCCAGGAACAAGTGTGAAATCTGCGCCCCTGAGCAGAGGGGTAAATGACCAACTTAAAGGCGCTCCCAGCTGAGTGCACCTGACTCCCCCTGCAGGTGGTTTACAGACTTCCTGTCTGATAGGAAGCAGCTGACTCACACCCCATCAGCACTGGTCCCCTCCAGGGCTGTGGTCTTTCTCCACTTCTCTTCTCTCTGTAAACCAAAGGCTGCACCTCATCAGTCCGTGAAGCTCCTAAGGTTCGCGAACGACACCACTCTCATCTGACTCATCTCTGATAGTGATGAGCCCGCGTACAGGTGGGAGGTTGACCATCTGGTGACCTGGTGCACCCAAAACAACCTGGAGCTCAACACTCTAAAGACAGTGGCGATGGTTGTGGACTTCAGGAAGAACTCAGTCTCACCTACCCCCATCACCCTCTGTGACTCCACAATTGACACTATGGAGTCTTTCCTGGGAACTATCATCTCCCAGGACCTCAAGTTGGGGCTGAACATCAGCTCCCTCATCAAGAAAGCCCAGCAGAGGATGTTCTTCCTGCAGCAGCTGAAGAAACTCAACCTTCCAAAGACAATGATGGTGCACTTCTACTCCTCCATCACTGAGTCCATCCTCATGTCCTCCATCACCACCTGGTACGCTGCTGCCACCACCAAGGACAAAGGAAGACTGATGTGTGTCATTCAGTCTGCAAAGAAGGTGATTGGTTGCAATCTTCCATCTCTCCAGGACCTGTACGCCTCCAGGACTCTGAGGCGTGCAGGGAAGATTGTGGTTGATCCTCCTCACCCCAGTCACAAACTCTTTGAGACACTCCCCTCTGGCAGGAGGCTGTGATCCATCAGGACTAAAACCTAACGCTACAAGAACAGTTTCTTTCCATCCACTACCAGCCTGATCAACAAGGCCTGGAGACCACTTAGACACTGACTCTCTCCCTCTCCTCTTCCAGACCTGCAAGCCACATGAACATATCTTCAAATGTTCTTCACACACACACACGCGCGCACGCGTATCTGTGCCAAGTCAAATTCCTAGTAAGTGTGCAAACCTACTTGGCAATAAATTTGATTCTGATTCTGATGCTGATTTTGGACCTATTTCATATATAAATCCGAAACGTTGATCCGGAGTCGCCTCTTGCCTCTAGGTGGCAGCAAACCGCTTATTGCGTCCGTGGTCACCAGAGAGAAGCAGAAGAAGACTGGACGGAAACAGCAATTTTGAAGCAGTAGAGTTGGTAAGTCTCATTTAAAAAAAAAACAAAAAACAGTGTTTTACGTTAATTAAAAAATGATAATTTTCTCTTTTTAAACTTGTGTTGTCTGTTGTCGCTTCTCTTTGCTGCAGTGCAGAGGCTTCACACAGATGCAGGCTGGAGGCTGCTCTCGTCCTCTGTTTGGGGGAGCGCTGTCAGCAGTCATCCCCCACAGCGCCACGGACATCAGCGAGCTGAGGGAGATCCCGGACAACCAGGAGGTGTTTGCCCACGCCCACACCGACCAGAGCCTGATCGTTGAGCTGGTGGAGTACCAGGACCAGGTGGCCGACCAGGACGCAGCCAGGTACCACTTCGAAGACATCGCCGGCAGCAACAAAGCTTTGGAGTCAGGCGCTTCTCAGGTGACTGCTGTGGTGCCTCTTCCAAAAGCCGAGCTGTCCCTGTCAGAGTGCAGCTGTGCTTGGATGTTGACAGGGACGCAGCGTGTATCCAAGTTCAATGAAGAGGCGAGGAATACGGTGACCATCCACCTGGGTCTCCTCCGTCTGCCGCAGTTCTCCACAGATGTCTTGGTGACATTCAACGACCCGCAGAGCATCAGCCCCGGCAGCAGCAGCGCAGCTGCGCTGGACACGCACAGAGAGCCGTGGACGGTGCAGGACTTCCAGCATCTATTACAGACATTCACTTTGCACGACTCCGGGCTTTTTGGGTAGAAAGGCAACTCACTGAGTAACAAATATTCACCTGAGAGGTTTTTGTTTTTGTACTATGACACACATGCACATCACAGTATACGTTTTGCTGAGATGAGGCAGGCCATTGATGATCCATATGAATATCCCTCAATTCAGGCAATAAAGATAAAATGAAATTAAAAAATAATCCATCATATGCTCACAATTGTTTTGTTTGTTGGAATGCATTATTAAATATGTGCAGTTTAAGTACATGGACGCTATGTTCTGGTGGGTACAGTTATGTCCAAGTGTAGTCTTTAAGCTTTATTTTAAGAGGTTTCACAAAAAAATGGCATTTACCATTCAACAAAGTATAGCAATTTTAAAATTTTGTTCAGGTACTCAAATGTATTTGGACAAACTGACATTATTCTAAATACAACCATAATCTTTTAAATGCTTGGGTGAAAATTCTTTGCAGTCAAAGACTCCCGATTGTCTGGTGTCCATAACCAAAACTGAATTAAATTAAATTCATGAGGAGAAGGTGTCTTTTGAAGATTCTGACAATGACACACCTTTCCTTAACAGAATTATCTTGATATCTGCCAATGCTGTGAAGGGATGAATCTGCAATAGCACAGGCACAACACCCCTATTTAAACTTAGATGTCCAATTATTTTTTTTACCTACCAGGAATTAATACCACTATGTTGAGTATAGACCACTAAGAGAGATTGGCACTTAAAGAATATCTGTAAATCACAATCTTCCAGTTTCAGACTATTAAAAATCTATTTAGTGACAGCCAATTTGCGCCCCCACTGTTCAAATCAACATATTTCTATCAGTTGGCGGGTCATAAAAACATAAAAAATGGCAAAGGTCAGTGTAAAAGTCAGCTGGTTAAGAGTGAAATGTGACTCTGTAGAAAGTATCCCTCTGGGAAAGTAAAAAGAAAACAAAACGATGTACTACTGGGGCCTGACTGTTTTCACTACCACTTGGGTTTGGTCATAAACAAAGAAAGTCTCAGCAGGAGTATGTATTAAGTCAACTGTTTCCTTCATTTGCAGCTGTGGCCTCATGGTAGAATCATTCATCTGTCTAAACTTTTTTTTTTTTTTTTTTAAGAGAGGAAAAAAAGCCCTTGGAGAGATTTCATTCAACAATGAGTTTGGTCAGACACAGAATTTATAGATAGGGAAATTTGTGCTATTAATTGTTAGCTTGAAGGTAAAACCAGTCTATTCAGAACTGAAGACACGTAACCTGACCTATTGTCAAGTACTTTACATTCATTTAGCAGATGTTTTGCATCCAAAGTGACTTACAGGGGGAGTAACCTTGGGGGATTGTGGGGTAATGTGTGGCTCTGTACCTTGCCCAAGGGCACTTTGAAATGTGGACTTTGGAAGTTGCGGATCAGTCCAGTAAAAATCCAGGTCTATGCTGCTATCTGAAGGAAAATGTTTTAAACTGGAATCTGTTGTTAAATAAAACTCATCACAGCAGGGGACTTCAAGTAAGTCACGCATAACAAAAATAAAGGAAATACAGCTTGTCTCCCCAAAGCCACATCAAACCCCTTTCTTCCGCTGGTGCAATCATGACGGATTAGGATCTCATAAAGTCAGGCATCCTTTCCTTTCCTCTCAGAGATAGCAGAGTAGCACATTCCTTCATCAGCCACAGCATCACAACAGTGAAATGCCTGTCTGGCTACCGTTGATAAACATGCTGTTACTGGTTGTGCTGGTAGTAAAATTTAAAAAAATACCCTGTCTTCCAGGTTTGATGAGGTATCGGGAAGAAACGCTTAACTGTCTGGAGACAGTTTTCCTGGCATCATCCTGGCTGGACCTTTGCCAGGGCTTAAAAGCATATGTTTCCAACTTCTAGTCATAATGATACATTTCTACAAGTAGTCGTCATTATTTATGGTTTAGCAGCCATTGTTGTTGTCCACACACACACTGAGAGGATAACTTGTTCAACACATATGAGCTTTATTGCAGTGACGACTGTCTCTGACGTTTATGTTCAAAGTCTAAAACTGACAATTGTTGGACCTCATTAGTCACATAAAATAATATAATACGTTTTTGCAAAAGCACTCCAAACAAGTTTAGTTCTTATGTACTTATTCTCTTAAGTATCTCAATGTTGTGCTGGTGTCTACAATTACAATTTCTACTGTAATACAGAGAAATATTTCACCAAATTTATCTGATAGCTGCATCAGATTGTCTTTTTAACAGCAGTTTAAGCTTTACAAGCATACAAAAAAGCATACAAGCATACAAAAAATAAAACAAAGTTTATTTTCCCACATATACAGTTATTTAGTTTTAATGATATGCAAAGCTATGTTATTATTCATTTTCTTCACATTCACATTTTCTGAAGGACGTTAATGTGTGCACTCCTTCAGACAATCTACAGTCAAATTTATGAGAAGTTAAAAATGTATTTATTGTGTCATCTGTTTTCTTTCTTGTATTGACAGGACAATTTAAAAAAAGTTGATCAGCGAGCTCATCTTGGGTTTAAGCATTTAACAGTAAAACAACCCTTTAATTGGGAATTACGGTGAAGTGAAAGGCTGGGGCCTAATGCTCCAACGTCTACTGAAGCAGCTTATATCAACTAAACCATCCAGTCATACATATAATAACAAAAAAACTACTTTTAAATAGCTGTCCATTGTCATGATCACTATGTGTGAAAGGATTAATACTGCTTGCATGCTAATTCATCAATTATAAGTCTAATACTGCTAATATTTTGAGTACATTTTGTTGGTAAATCTTGAAACCCAGACCTTCTGTGCACATAACTTTTTTTTAAATATTCAACAGAAGTTGTATTCATTGGTATTCAATCAATAAACCAAGCAGATTGTGCTGTCAAAGCTAATGGTGAACACCTGCATCCTGAGACTATTTCAAAGCTGAATTACTAACAGTCTAGCCTTTAATCCTTTACGTTATAATCTTTTAGATCAGGGTGTCAAGCTGATGCATGAAAGAGCCGGTGCGGCTGCAGGTTTTTGTTCCAACCATGCAGCAGCCCAGCTGACATGTTTCATTCAGTCAACTGAACTGGTTAAGACCTTCAGTGAAGACAGTTCAGCTGACTGAATGAAACAAGTCAGCTGGGCTGCTGCATGGTTGGAACAAAAACCTGCAGCCGCACTGGCCCTTTCATGGATCAGTTTGACACCCGTTTTAGATGATCAGATGCCCCACAAGGAAGACCATTGAAGGCTCAATTAAATGGCTAAAATCTTTTTTTACTCATTTCAATTATTTATAAAAAGTTAAAGAAAATATTTTCAAGGAATAGAGAGTACTCTAAAGGAGCAAACATTCCATTAACTTCATGTTGACAAAAACAGGTAAAACGTTTGGTAGCTTTAGAGAGAACAACATTCTGTAAAGTGTTTCTACCGGTTTCACAGCGAGCATGTTTGTCTCTTTGTGCCACATCTTCAATACATCTGGGAGGCATCAGTCACAGGAGAATGCGTAGTTCCTGCTCAGAGACTTTAAGCCTCGGGGCCATTTATTACCCAGACTCCCCTGTTATCACTGTGGTGTGTGTGTGTGGACTGAACACCCTGCTCCTCTCTTAAAGACCCTCTCCCCTGCTTAAACCACCCTCCCACCCTCTCTGGACTCCAGCCTGAACAACATGCTGTTTCCTCAGGCACATAGAGGTCTGCTGCTCTCATTAGGACCTTGGAGCTTTTCTTTTTATGAATTATGCTCTTCTCCAAATCTATCTTTGTCAGTTCCTAAAGCCAAGAGTCAGAAAGTGTTTTTTTTTTTTTTAAATATCTTGAAGATATTTTTTTTCTATATTTGCTCTCAATGAATAATACCAGTGCTCAAAAAGAACAGTTTGCTACAAATAACAAATACAATTAAAAATTACATTTATTAAACAATAAAGGAAAACAGATATAACGCAGCATCCACTGTACAGCATACTACACAAGTATGTGTTGGAATAAGAAGTATCTTCTTGTTGATTCTATTCTCTTGCATTTTTATGCATATTGTTGCAGTTTTGGCCAAAAGGCATCTTTATTCCTCCTGCTTCTTCTTCTTGCTTTGTGGTGAGGTACTCTTGGTTTGTGAAAAGTGCTCAGACATGGCTGCGAGCGCCCGGTAGCGGTGAGAGATGGAATTCTTTACCTCTTTGGGCAGTTCAGCGTAGCTGTAGATTAACGAGAAGTTACTATCAGTGAGTATAGATGCTGTTAGTTTTCACAAGTGTGTAATAACAGTGACACCTTATTACAAATGCCAAGCATAAGATGAGAATAGGAGCGGTTTCGTGTACTCAATATTACATGCTGCTAGTGTAACTCTCTGGCTCCACCTTGTGGCATAAACTGAGACTTTCTAGAAAGTGCTTCTTACGTTTTGTCATAACCATCTGGCTGGAAACAAGGATCCCATCCAAAATCTCGAGGCCCCCTGGGTTCCACAATTTGCCCCTGAAAATAGATTAAAAAAAATAAAAAAATAAGAAGTGAGTATAAAAGACAAAACTCATTCAAACTGTCTTACTAAGAAAGATTCTGACCTCTGTTTTCCCTCTGAATAGCAGGACAGGTTCATCTTTACCAGCAGAGAATGCAAAGGTACAGAGGGCCCATGCTGATTTATCCTCAAACCCAGCTAAGAGTTTGTACAAGCCTGTCATTTAACAAGACAAAAAACAAAAACAAAACATCAGTCAGACTTTGTGCCAAGCTTTAAGTTCAAAATAACTTTTTACATTTTTTTAACAACACCAATTAAACAACACAAGCGTTTTTCTTACCCTCTGGCTTGAGTTTATCCAAAAACCATTTGCTAGAAAAACAAAAAGATTTTCAGTTATATGCTATTCAACCCGAATTATATGAGCTTAATGAGAATAAAAATAGTACCTACATGTAAGGACCAGGGAGTCCCCCTAAAGCCCTGAAACACAGACAGGTGTCCTCTACTATGACTGGTCCATCAATCTGAGGACAAAAGCAAAACTTTCATCTCAGCGCCTGTCCAAAAAATGTAGATGCCTACATTTTCTTCAGTAACAGTCTGCTACTGTCAGTACCTGCCGTGCGGCCTCCTTGCACTTATGCATGGAGATTTCATCTGGCTCTCCCTGGTATTCAGGCACTGTGTAAAGAGACAGATGCATGAGTTACTGTCATTTTTAATGATTATTCATATGAGTTATTATTACATTAAATTGTGGATTTATATGCTGTTTGTAATACTTACAATCGATCTTTTTTGACACCAGTTTATAAGGAAACTTATCTCCGAGGATCTGAATGACCTAATGAATATGAATAAATACATAAATAAATAAACAAAATACTTTCAGGTTGGTTTGAAGCGCATATAAGAAGGGAATATTAAATTATAGCTTATGTGTAATTGCCCACTTATAGCCAACCCAGTGTGGGCCTGCGTAAAAGCACTGCCACACGGCTAAAACGCTTTACAACGGACAACGCGGCAGTAGTCATACAGTCTTCCTAAGAAAGTAAACTTCCACGCTTACTTCCTCCAGTTTCTTTGCGTTTCCAGTCACGAAAACCACAGATCTTCCAGCGGGCAACGCCATGATGAATAACACCCGGAGAAGTAACACGACTGGACCTGCTGAGTGCTTCCACGTTTCACAGCGACCAATGGAAATCCGCTCTGGTGGCCTCATCCAATCACCGGGCAGAAAATAGCCCCGCCCATCAAGGTTTCACCAATCACCGAGCGGTCCTGTCAGTAATTTTGTCCGGATAGAAAGGTGAGTACGAAGTGCCATGTGGAGTGAAAACATTGCTGGGAAAACAAATTCTGCCACGGTGAAGCGAAACTATGAGTCTTTTACCTCGAACCGCCGAGGAGTTCAGCTCCGCGGAGTACTGGGAGAAATTCTTTAAGAAGCGCGGAGAGAAGGCTTTTGAGTGGTATGGAGACTATAACAAACTGTGCGGCGTACTGCATAAATACGTCAAAGTGCAAGATAAGGTTTGTTTCAGTTCTGTTGATGTGTCTAGGGGAATAGGATGGGAAGGGGTGCCTTTCAGTACCGCATCACTACTAATTTTCTCTACTCAGTTTCACGGATTCTCTCTTCCTTCCAGCCATCCTCTTTTCCTTTCGGCGGTTCCCTTCAGGGGTCGCCACAGCAAATCATCTAAATCTATCTCACCCTTTCCTTCGTGTCTTCTTTCACTTCATCCATCAATCTGATCTTTGGTCTCCTTCTATGCCTCTTATGTACACAAATAAACGTTAATTATCCCAATGAACTATCGGGATATGTCTGTTTAATTGTTTTATCCAGTGTATACCGTCTGGGTGAGTTAGAACTGTCTTTCTTGTGTCCCTCAGGTGCTGGTGGTTGGTTGTGGCAACTCTGAGCTGAGTGAACAGCTGTATGATGTCGGCTACAAACATCTGACTAATATTGACATAAGTGAGACAGTGGTAACCCATATGAACCAGCGAAATGCTGTGTGCAGGCCAGGTCTAAGCTTTCATCAGGTGGATGCCACCCAAACGCCATATGAGGATGCCAGCTACCAGGTAGTTCTGGACAAGGGCACTCTGGATGCCATGGCATCTGAAGAGGAAGGAGCTTTGGCCAGGAAGATGCTTTGTGAGGTAAGAAACCTGCTGATCTGACTAGACAGCACATTGGTAGTTTGCATGTTAGTATATTTTTTAACTGTAGTTTTGTTGTGTTTGCAGGCGAGCCGGGTGCTTAGTGTTGGAGGACGGTATATATGTGTGACTCTCGCTCAGGAAAATGTGATTAAGCTGGCTGTGGAGCACTTTGTTCATCTTGGATGGGCAGTAAGGCTCCACTGTCTGCAGGAAGAAAGGGGGACTGAAGAAGAAGAGTCCTTTGCTCTGCCCGTTTTTGTTGTTGTTTGCACCAAGTTCCGTCAGCCCATGGCCACGCCTATTCTTGAGATGTGTATCAGAGATGACGGAATCCCTGTCAGGCACACGCAAGTTAATGCATTATTCTCAGCTGTGAGAGAACATCAGGCATATTCTGTTTTGAGGAAGAGGCTTCACACAACTACAGACCCTAGTTCAAACCTCTCACTAACTCTCTGTCATGCCAAGACTGGACTCCCCAGATACACTCTCACAGTGCAAGATTGTCCACCAGGAGCCAAAGTGCCACGATCTAACCAGTTTGCTATATTTATTGGTGAGTTTGTCATGCTTGTAATGACACTAAAATGTATGTATGTATTACTAATGACTGGATTATTGTGAATGCATTTTCTTGCTTTGTCCACTACATATAGTTGTTTTTCTTTGACTATTATTGCCTGATTCTCTCTCTTTTGCTGTTTTTGTCAGTGCCACGAGCGAGTGAGACTGCTTGGCTCTACAGCTCCAGCGAGGGCAGAAGGCAGCTAGCAGCCAGTGCTAATTTTCGGCGTCTGGTTATTGTGGCGATGCACAGAAACCAGGAGTACACAGATATGCAAGCAGTCCAGTCAGAGCTCTCACCAGTGGTGATGGACTTGGCTCCCCCGGGTATGCCAGCCAACCAGCAGGTACACGCATATACAAGTATTTATTTTTAATGTGCTTTTTAAAACAGTAATACACATTAAGACACAAAAATGCAGATCAATACATACTGTATGTGTGAGCTCTATGTCTCCATCTAGGTTCCGTTTCTGTCAGTGGGAGGCGATCTTGGCTGGCGAGAGGAGGTCAGCAGGGGTGTGAGTCAGCTCAGTGGAGAGTACTGTGTGGAAAATGTCAGAGGAGAAGATGGACAACTCTATCGCAGACTCGTGTTCCTGTCTAACACTGCCCTTGTCCAATCAGAGAGCCGACTTGTTCCATCAAATACTGGTCATTTGATTTTGTGTTTACTTTTATCTCAGTACCTTGTAGCATATTATCCTTTATTTTTCCCTCATTGTATTTTAGTCTTTTGATCAACCAATCAAGTGGCAGCAATTTGTAAACAGAGCATATATGACCATGCTATGCTCAGTCGTGAATAAAGGTTTTAAGGATTGTGATGAACCTCAATTCCGTGTGATAGATGGTAACTAATGTGTATTGTGGAAATGCATGCATGTAGTTGTCGCTGCCATAATATAGGATGTAAAAGTGGCAGTAAATGGTCCACTGAGTCTCAAAGAACAACAAAACAAACCACAAACAAAACCGAGGAACTGTAAATATCAATGAAAAGTAGAAACAAATGAAGCGGTTGATTTTACACCACACAGTTGTGTAGTTGTTTATTGTAATGTAAATCAGTAAAATAAGGGAAGGTTTGTCTCTGCAGCATCAAGTCAGAAGAAGAAGAACAAAAAGAAGGCCAAGGGAACAGCTCCTCATGCAGCATCTTCAGGTTCTCTGTCTGTGGATAGCGGCTTCCTCTGCTGTGCTCACCATGAGGTCATGGTGGCTGGTCTTGCTATGCTTGGTGTAGGGATGCCGCAGAACAAAGGTGTGTCTGTGTGTGTGTTTATTGTTTTGAATAGAAATTAGTCAGGGTGGTGGAGGGAAATCACCAGAAGCCAAACCTACAACACAGTCAAATCAACACACTTAAACTTATGCATGTTCATATATTTATTTCTCTCTATCTTTCCTTTTAGATGTGCCGGTGTCTGTGCTTCTGGTGGGACTTGGCGGAGGAGCCTTGCCTCAGTTTTTGCGGGACTTTGTGCCTGGCGTGACTGTTGAAGCTGTAGAACTAGACCCTGTTGTGTTCGAGGTGGCAAAGGAGTGGTTTGGATTCCGACCAGACAGTCACTTGACTGTCACTGTTGGGGATGGCCTGGACCGCATCTGTGCTCTGGAGAGAGAAGGTTGGTGACAAAGAGAAGAAAGTAAGGCTAACATTGGTGAATGTATCAACATCACAAACATGTGAACAAGGTGCTTCTTTTCTCCGTAGGTGGTCATCTTTTTGACGCCATCATGTTTGATGTAGACAATAAGGATAGCTCATTGGGTATGAGCTGCCCTCCTGCTGCCTTTGTAGAAACGCCCCTCCTGCAGAAA
Organism: Arrhamphus sclerolepis; assembly: GCA_037176975.1. Classification (NCBI taxonomy): domain Eukaryota; kingdom Metazoa; phylum Chordata; class Actinopteri; order Beloniformes; family Hemiramphidae; genus Arrhamphus; species Arrhamphus sclerolepis. The sequence goes on along the minus strand of JBAMYA010000019.1, from coordinate 1,277,330 downwards.
GTTTGTAACTTGCTGACTCCAAGAGGTACAGAATCATTAATCCATTCTCTAGTTTTTTTTCCTCATATGTATGTATAGACCTTACATTTTGATGCAGTTATGTTTCATTAACATTCCCCTCATATATCCTTGCCAGGTCTGTTCATACTAAACCTTGTATGCCGTGACCCTGCCTTGAGGAAGGATGTCCTTGAGCGTGTGATCAGTGTGTTTCCCACTGTCCTCTCGCGGAAGATAGCTGAGGAGATAAATGAAGTCCTTCTGTGCTCGCGGGGAGAAAAGGATGCCGCCCACATCCTTCCATCTTTGGGCCAAGCAGCAACAAATCTGCAGAGTGCTCTGTGCTCTAACAGGACTGAACCCAGCCGCAGGCCACAAATAGACATTGCAGAGTTGTTGAAAGACCTTAAACTAGAGTAAATTTTATTGATGATGAGCTGAACAGGCTGGATTTTAACAGAGTGTCAAGTGTATGTGAGCGTTAAGACCATATGATGGTGAGTGAGTGCAAATGTAATGAAGTGATAGCCTGTATACACAATTTCAAATACACAAAAAGAAAAAAAAAGGTCATGCGTTGTTTTTGTTGCATTTTTATCTCAATTAAATGTAGTCTTTAGTTTCTCTTTCATTAGTCTATGTTTTCCAGTGCATTGTGCACTGCACACTCTCACCAGCCAAGAATGCTGCAGTGTTATTTACAGTAGATGAATGCACACCCTCTGGCTCTAGTTGCAGCGTTTATAAGGCTGCTGTGGTGCCCAACCCACTGTTCACACACTATGTGCTCGTGGGTTTTTAAATAGATTCAGACCAGAAGATTGGGTTGGATTTAAGGTGTCTGGTAATTGGCTATGAAGTTTGTCTATCTACCGTTGAAGGGGGTTGCCGATTTGCTGCTCAGTACGCATGCGCAACTATCAAAACATTAACTGTCAAAACAGAAAGACTTTTTTTCTCTCTCCATGGAGCAAGGCTTTCGCAGCAAGAAGTTTCAAATTATACAAAGCCTAAGTGAAACAACCCACTTCAAGTGTTTGGAATACTAAAAGAAAATAACGTCTTTGGAGAGCAGACTTCTTTAAGTTCAGCGGTGGACTCTTAGTCGCACTGTGAAGTTTTAACGGCTGGTCGGAGATCGTTGAAAGGCACCACCCTCAAGTAGAGACTTGTTGTTTCTTTTTCTATTTCAGCAACAGCAACATTACTATTTTTGAGTAACCAATAAATATGGTAGGTAGGTTATCGGCTGGTGTGGCGTAAAACCGAAAGAAAGCCTTACGGAAATGGCTGAACAGGTAGCGGCTCCCGTTGCGATGGGCAACCGCGGGATGGAGGAGCTGATCCCGCTGGTCAATCGCCTTCAAGATGCCCTGAGCAGCGTGGGACAGGGCTGCAACCTCCACCTGCCTCAGATAGCCGTGGTTGGATGTCAAAGCGCTGGCAAGAGCTCCGTGCTGGAAAACTTTGTGGGCAGGTAAATGTTCAGCTCTGAGCAGCAGAAAGTCCCCGCGGACTGTTGAGTCACTTGGGAGTCATTTCACACACCAGGTTGTGAAAATTCTTGATGACTGTCAGCTTTAATGGGGAAATTTTACAATCAGATTTATACATCTATTGGAAAACAAAAGTTACCTTAAGATTAAAACAATGAGATCTTAAATGTTAATTAGATATCTCGCATTTTCTGCACTTTTATCAAACACAAAACATAAGAAGACCCCAAAAGTTTAGTTTTTCCTTCATCTAGGTGATTTATTACTGTTTAATAAAACATTCAGATTAAAAAATATGTACAAATGATGAATATCTTATTTGTAATGTCTAGTGACTGTAACATTTAGGAGTAAACTATGTGTCTGTCTGACTTTTTTCTGACATTTCACCTTTTTTTACAATATATATTCGATTACAAAATCTCACCAAAAACAACAAAACATTTTAATGTCCTTGCAAATTGTAGGTTTTAAAATGCTTTTAGATTATGATGTGTCAACACTGAGGATGTGATTCTTATATAACTCTATTATTCTGTTAATTTGCTTATATCGTTAAAAGTATGCAGATGAATCATGGTAACATGCTCAGTATTTCCTAAGTGAAACATAAAGTACAGGCAAGCCACAGTGTTCATGCTTTGTGTATTGTGGCCTCAACCCTAAGTTTGGATATCATAGACGTTTCCTGATCTTAAGTGGTGGATGCCGGACGTTGCAGTAGCAGAATGTGACAATGGTCAGAGCAGCAGTTTATCTTACAGACTGGCCGTGGAAATGTTGGTGAAGGGCCTGAGGTCAGCATGACTCCTGACGGATAATGGAAGCTGTATTCTTCACAGCGTAGACAGTTTCAGATGAGCTGAACTTAACAAAGCCTTGTTTTGTCCCCCCCCCAACACACGCACACACACACGCACACAATTTGTAAGTGATTTTGTGAACCTAAAAATAATGGTCACTTGTGAATAACAGCAATGTTTGGGTAAAGTGTGAAGACTGTCACCATTTGTATCTACTCTGATATTTTACTATATAATTCTTTTCTTTGTCACAGTCAGAACTGTGTTATGACAGCACTTTTGTGTTGTGTTGTACTGGCTGTTTGATCTGGACAGGATGTAATAAAACAAACTTCCTGAGTACAGTTTTTAATGGGAAAGAGGAGGGCTGATTTTATCCTGTTCATTCTCTTTCTGTGTAACAATATCCACAGTCTGTTTTTTATTATTTACACATCATATAGAAAACATTTTTGACTTTCATAATAAAGCTAATGATCTTTTGTCATCTAAACAAATTCTAACACAGCTGACAATTAATGCACTCATCTTTAGCAGTGAAACCTCTGTAACACATAATTTTTATCACTATTATTATCACTTCCTCATCCGTTTAATTTCAAATTAGTGTTCAGAGCTTTGTGTTCAATATTTAAAGTGATTAAAATAGTGGACTTATTAACCTCATGTTTTAGATTACCATTCAAGTAGTGTATAAAAAAAAAAAGAAGTTGCAAATGGCATCAGCTGCTGGCGTTGTCGGCTTTGCCGTTTGTTTGTGTGTGTTTGTTATTCTTTTCCAAGTCAGTCTCTCTCCTTTAACAGAGAGTTCCTCCCGCGGGGTTCAGGAATTGTCACTCGAAGACCTTTAATCCTTCAGCTGCTAAATTCAAACACAGGTAGCAACATTTATGCAGTTTATTTCCATTTTTCTTGAAAGTTTTTTTTTGTAGCTGTTACTAATTGTTATTTTAGTGGTTTGATGCATTTCTTTTTATATGTAAAGCATTTTGAGCAACCCTTGTATTTGAAATATGCTAAATAAATGAAGGTACCTTCCCTTGTCATACTAACCACTAGGTGGCATTATAATATCTTACATCTCAAAGTCCTGGCATTAACATCTAATTTTCAAACTTGAGATGTTTTGTCCAACATTCTTTTTTTATTTTTGACTCTCATAACTGCAAAAGAGGAAAATAAATAATTAATTAAATACCCACCCAAATAGCAGTCAGTTATACCGCTGTTTTAGTCAGGCCTCACTCAAATAGCCCCTGAAGCTTCGCTAAACTCAACTGAGATACAGAGATGTCTCAAAATTGTGAACATGTTAGGATTCTGTCATTGCTGAAGCGATATTCTTTTTTAATTCTCTGTTTCTTTCCAGAGTATGGTGAATTCACCCACTGTAATGGAAAGAAGTTCACTGATTTTAATGCAATCTGTAAGGAAATTGAGGCAGAGACGTGCAGACTCACAGGATCAAATAAAGGCATCTCTCCTGTGCCCATCTCGCTAAAGATTTACTCACCACACGGTAACCCGCTGTGTGTTTGAGTGTTTTTCATGACGTATCCTTCGTATATTCTTTATTTCTTTGGCATAGCTAAGACTCTTGTTTTTTTGTGTGTTTACAGTGATGAACCTAACTCTGGTAGACTTGCCTGGCATCACCAAGATGCCTGTAGGCGACCAACCAGCGGACGTAGAGTACCAGATACGAGACATAATCATGCAGTATATCTGTAAGGAAAACTGTCTGATTCTGGCTGTAACACCTGCCAACACTGACCTGGCCAACTCTGATGCACTTAAATTGGCAAAGGATGTTGATCCACAAGGTAAAACCCACATGTGTATCAGATACCTGGTGTAGCCCTTTTGTTTTTTATTAAATTCTTTGAATGCAAATCTGTATGCTTTTGTCTTTGTGAGAATTGATTTGGCATAGTTACAATAGAAAACACTAAAACGTATCATATTCAATTTATCTTCTGATAGGTATTAGGACAATAGGTGTGATCACAAAGCTGGACCTGATGGATCAAGGAACTGATGCCAAGGAAATACTTGAGAACAGGCTACTTCCCCTCCGAAGAGGTGATGATTACTTGTATATGTGTGTTTAGGCATCTAACAACAGTCAACACTCAATAGAGCCAATACAGATAACAGTGTTTCTATTATTATGAGACACAGGTTCACTCTCTACCAGATATGAAATTGATGTGCAGATTGAAACACATCACTGAGAGGCCATTGAGTATCTGTTTGTGTGTATTTTTTTCTTTTGTGATTGCATGCAAGATATAATTACTAAGACTTTATAGCATTCTAGGCACTAATCTATTTAGTGGAGAGAAACAAAAAGTTTGACAGGGAGGGGGTGGATCATGGGCATCATTCTTTCTGGTGGCTAGTAAATGTTTCGGACTGGTGTGTATGTGTGTGTGTGTGTGTGTGAGAGAGAGAGAAAGAGAAAAATGTGATTGTGTGTGACAGAGTGAGAAATGTAAGAAAAGAGATGGGCCTGGAAAAAATTCAATGCAGGCGGCTCTTGGGGAAGAGCACAGGCTGGGTAAAGCGCCACAGGTGCTGGCTCCTTCATGCCTCTTCTGCTGTGCAAATGCATTAGCCATGGAAGGCCACTATAACTCCTCTGGTAGCAGAATTGAGCTGAAGCATTAGATATGAAGTCTGGTGATATTTCATCTATTACTGCACTAAGTATGGGATTTGGCCCACTTCATACTCAGGCTCTGCTGTTGCACAAACACACACATTTCCTGCCTGTGTGCTACAGTCATAATGGAACAAATGGCGGTCTGGGAAGAGTTCCCAAAGACACGTCAGAAAATGCAAGTTGAATCTGTCTAACACGAGAGGCTTTGTTTCTTTCTCTTGCTGCACACGGTCAGTGTAGCTTACGGTGATCATATGCTCCTCATTTCCACTTTACCTCTTCCCCCTTAGGTTACATAGGGGTGGTTAACCGCAGTCAGAAGGACATAGATGGGAAAAAGGATATAAAGGCAGCTCTAGAATCAGAGAGGAAGTTCTTCCTGTCTCATCCAGCCTACAAACACATGACTGAAAGGATGGGAACCCCCTATTTACAAAGAACACTTAACCAGGTTAAAATGCACACCACACATGTGCTCACAGAGATATGAATGCATTATTTATATATACATTTACTATTATTTCTATTTATTTATTACCTCAGCAACTGACAAACCATATCCGGGAGACACTCCCAGCCTTCCGTAGTCATCTGCAGAGCCAGCTTCTGGCCTTGAATAAAGAGGCCCAAGACTACAGTCAGTATAGTGCAGATGACCGTGCACGCAGGATCAAGACACTCCTACCGTCAGTTATTCTCTTTGTGTGTGTGTGTGTTTACTTTGTATACTGTCTTTCATTTTTTTATGTGTTTATGTTTTTCCTAGTCAATGTGTTTATTCCTTCCAGGTTAGTTCAGCACTTGGCTGTTGATTTTGAGAAGCTCATTGAAGGTTCTGTTGACAAAGTGGACACAGTTACTCTGTCTGGAGGTGCTAGGATCAGTAAAATCTTCCATGAGCGCTTCCCTCATGAACTGATGAAGGTGTGCAATCCTGTGCATGATTTTTGCTTATTTCGATAGTACCTGTGATGCTCAACTGTGTTGCTCTTCATTTTTTCTCATCTGCTATGTCAAATAATTGACTGTGCATCTCCTAAGATTAAATCTGATGAGAGGAAGCTGCGGCAGGAGATTAACTACGCCATTAGAAATGTACATGGTGTCAGGTACAGTACAGACATAAGAGCACAAGAGTTAGATGCTTTTACATCATTTACAGCTACCTCCTACAAAATCTTGTTTTTTTCTCCTGCAGGACAGGCTTGTTTACCCCTGACATGGCCTTTGAAGCCATAGTGAAGCAACATATATCAAGTGTAAAAGGGCCGTGTATTAAAGTCATTGAAATGGTCAGTCAAGAACTAGTTTCCACTGTGTACCAGTGTCTCAGCAAGGTAAAATGTGCTTGTGTAATGTGTTGTATATGTACCCAATGTCAGACAGTCCTGTGTGTAATTTTTGTGTTGTGATTTTTTTTTTTTCCCCCATAGCTCAACTCTTCTCCCAAACTCCTGCAGGAGACAGAGAGGATTATTATCAGTGAAGTTCGAGAACAAGAGATGAAATGCAGAAACCAGGTTGTTAGCACATATTCACATAATACAATAAAGTAGTTTTAGATAACTGAGCTGCATTATCACTGTGGTTCTGTAGGGTCTAGTTCCCCGGTTGACATATGTCTGCTCTCTTCAGGTCCTAATCCTAATTGACATCCAACTTGCCTACATAAATACCAAACATGAAGACTTCATTAACTTCACTAAGTAAGTAATCTCATTGGTTTTAAATGAAATAAAACTATAACCTTTTTAACAGCAAACTCTTCATACTCGTGATCTTTTTTCAGTTCCCAGCAGGTGCCCAACCAAAGCAATATGCAGAGCTTTGCACGGATGACTGGGAACCAGGTGAGGCTTTTCGTTAGTTTTAGCAACAAAAAATTCAGGAACGTTTGAGACAACTTTATTAGAGATTGTCAGTCTTTTCATCAGTTCAGCTTCTTTGTCCATCGCTTCAATTTTGTCACAGTGCAAGACTCGTGTGGAACAATCATGATTCTCACTGGAGGGTGTCTAAGTGATTTCTGTCTCAATAACCAACTATATCCAATAATTTCATAACATAAACACACAAACCATCACTTTCAGGCCAAAACCATTGGCCGGATATTACTTTTAGTTAAATTTACTTCTCAGAATAGTGTGCTTATGTATAAAAAAAACCAACAAACGTACATATTTATGCACAATTCTGTCCAAATGCTCAAATGTAATATTTCCTATGAAGTTCAAGTGCAGAAAGTAAGAACTAAACATTATTAATGATATTGTCCCATTTGTTATCTATCAATGAGCATTTATGTTTTTGTAATGTTACTGAGCTGATTTTCGGGTTCCATCATATGACCATATGGCCCAATGACCATTTTTAATTATATGAAACACATTTAAAGTAAGAATCATTTAAAACACAGGTCCAGGGGGATTTTTTCTTTGCTCCTCATTCATTCTTCATTCATAATAATGCTTTGTTAATGCTGCTACTTCATCTCCTATTTTTCTCCAGGGTGTGGTCCGTCCCTCAAGT
>JBAMYA010000019.1:1250539-1263037 GCA_037176975.1 Arrhamphus sclerolepis | reverse complement strand
TCCTGCCTGCAGCATACCCAATCAATCATAATAAAAGCTGAAAAAAAAACGGCATAAAAACACAAATTTGGCAAAAGCTTTTTCTGACTTTTACTCTTATTTCCTTTCGCAAGGTTCATTCTTATTGTGTGACCCACTGTGTATACCTTCAGTGTTGCTATATGAGCTCCTTTTGCTTGTCTTTTATGCAGATTATACGCAAAGGCTGGCTGACAATCAGCAACATTGGCATCATGAAGGGCGGACCCAGAGAATACTGGTTCATCCTCTCTGCAGAGAGCCTGTCCTGGTTCAGAGACAATGAGGTGAGGCTTTTGCAGTTATTTAATTACCCAATAATGTTCTTATTTTCTCTTTATGCTTAATTAATAAGACATCCTATAAATAGACTGACATGATAAGTCATATATATAAGTAAAATAGTGAAACAGCAGCCCAGACAATTCTCCACAGGTTTATTCAAACATCACACATTGAAATGGAATGTTAAGTGGCAAGCTCAAAGAAAGAAGTAAAAAGGAAAACAAAATGCTCATCAATTGTTATCAAAACTTCAATAAAGGCTTTGCTGTTTTATTGAAATAGGTGGTAGAAATGTTCTGATGTCAGTGGGGCTGCCATCTGTCTGCCTGTCTGTGCCTGCTGTACAGGAGCAGAAGGTCTGCACAGCAAGTGTAGACAGGCAGACACACCACAACAGTCTCATCCAGTCACAGTTGATGCCATGGGAAGAAGGAGGGACTGGGTACCAGGATGGACATCAGAGAAGCAGAAATATGCTGCAGCATTTGTAAAAGGACATAAACAGGCACTTGCAAAAAGATCTCAAAGAAAACACCAAAGGACAGTGGGAGAGATTTGTAATGATAATGGTGCTGATGAAATTAGGTTAAATTGTTTAACCTGCTACATTAAGTAACTGGTAGAAAATCCTTTTGGAAATATGACACTAGAATGGTTTGAAGGCCTTGTTGCTGAACTAAAGAAAACATCCCATCTTTATGGTGACGTTGTGGCTGCGACACGTGTACAACTGAAAGAGCACATTAATCCTGTTTATCTATTTAACGAACTGTTGCGCTTGTCCACTGGCACCTGGACCTACAACTGAACTCCTACCCCATTTTCCCCATTCACTCCTCTAACAGCCACCTCCCCCTTCCCTCTCTTTCTTTCTCTCCCCTCACTCTTCCCCCTTCCTCCTCCTTTTCTTCCTCTTCTGGGAGTTTAGGCATTTGGAGCGGCTCACTTTGACACAGCTGGAGCTGCCCCAAGCCAAACTTGGATGCACACACATGCATAGGCAAACACACACACACACACACACACACACAGTGGACAGACTTGTATATACAGTATACATACACATGCAGGCTCTGATGTAAACAAAGGGGCATGCAAATAGCAGAGAAAAATATACACTCCTTCAGACCAACACATGGTCACTTTTCAGATAAACACTGAATCACTTGAACACAATGTTCCAGACACAGCCCTGGGCATGCATATTGCACACACACAGTATTGTAGGTTTCCTCCTGTTGTCATTCTTAAGAAGCATTTACAGATCAACTCACTCATACACAATGACATGGTACATCTTCAAGGTAATAATACACAGGCAAGCACACAATGTTTCAATTATAATAGAACATCAAAAATAATCTGCCTGCAGATCACAATGGAATATGCAGAAAAAGGACAATTTAAATGTTGTCAATTGTCTTTTGCTTGTGTTGGACTAGTTATTGGTTAATGGTAATTGGTTAAGACCCGCTCACTGTATGATAATGCTTCGCTGTTGTTTGTGTTTGGAAGGCTTGAGTACATAGCCAGTCATTCGTGTTATCACAGAAGATCAGATCTGCTACAACTGTGTGGGCTCAAAAACACACAAACACACATTTTCACTAGCCAAGCTTCTTCTCTCTCACAGTTCCCGCTCTCATAACTCCCCGCCCACACTACCTCCACAGACATTTCTCATTTCTTTGACTTTTGCCCCTTTATTTTCTCTATCTTGTACTTCTGTTGTTTTTTACTCCTTCTTGTTCGACCTCTCTCTGTCTGTTTCACCCTCTTTCTCTTTCTCCCCCTCTCTGTGGTTGGCAGTCTCCCTGGGACTGTGCACATTCCTGGCTGGAAAATCAGAAGCTTTGTCCAAACACCAGCATCCAAGATCTGCCCAGAGAAATCCCACATGGCTGTTTCTACACTGCAGACCTCCCCTTTTACCCCCCACCCCCCACCCCCACCCCCAACTCCTACATATCTTCACTCTCAAACACCCCCTCTTCTCCTACTTCACCCCCAAAAACTCCCCTTCCAACATCCCCTAACCATACCTGTATCAATTGCATGCATACAGCCATTTTTTTTAACTTCTTTAAGGCTCTGTACTGCATCTGATTTCTATTCAGTGCAGTATTTGCAACAGGCACTGATCTCATACTGAGAGTGTAGTATAGTAGTTTGGAGTTTATTCTCCACAGCATACTGAGGAGACATGCATTCCTTCACCCCTTTGACTGTTAGGTCTCCACTAGGCAGCCTGAAGAAAAACAGACGCCTCGCGCTTATACAGCCAATTTACATGCAATCCTGTGTGTGTGTGTATACACACATACACACACACACATATATATACATATATATGTATGTGTGTGTGTATACACACACGTGTGTGAGTGTGTGTGATTGAATAAATCACAGATCCATTAATTGGTAAGAAGGGGAGAGACTGTCTCAGACTCCGCAGCTCCGATGTATGATACTTCACGACCACCATGAAAATATGACGTACACACATATACATACTTACATATACAAAGCAATGCCATGATCTCTGTGAATGATAAAGCTACCATATTGCCCCACAGATGCGCATGCAGAGAATCAAAGAACCAAGTTAACAGAGCCCAACAAGCATTTTCAAGTCTCTATATAATGTGTATATATGTATGTTTGTGTGTGTGTGTGTGTGTATATTTATATAATGTGCTCGGCTGACTAGCTAATTTCTGGTTTTCCAACTTTCTATCCTGGAAAATGAAAGTTAAAACATTCTTTTGTTTGTATGTAAACTTTTCTGCTCTAAACATTGACTCGCTACTCGCTGTTAACAAAGACATTTAACTCAAGCTTACAATTACTGCACAGTTTTCTCAGTTATCACATGAGTTAATATGGAATTGGTAACAGTGTCCGAAAAAAGTTAAAGCTGCACATTTTCAACCCAGAAAGAAGACAGAGTACGAGAGCCTATATTTGCCTCAGAACAGAGTACGTGGTGGTTTTCATGATGTCCAGAGTCGTGTGTATGAGCAGATATATTGGTGCTGGCTTCTGAGGTACTTCCATGCACAGTCTAACCAATGTGCAGACTACTGTACACCAGTAAGATCCTGAACAGGTAGTCTGAACACTGGGATGACGGAGCAGGACCTTTTCTCACTTTCTCTTCTCTTCAGATGCCAGTTTTCCCAATCCTGGTTCTTTGCTAGTTGTCCCGCCTGAGGCGGAGAGGAGTTGGTAAAAGGTTTCTTCTCCTAATCTGCTCTCTTTCCATTATCCGGTCTCGATGCTGTGTCACAGGGCAAGAGGTCTCGACACACATGAGACATCTACTCCTATGGGTGTCCCTCCTGGCGAGATGTTAGTATATCTTGGGTCAGCCATCCGCAGGACTGTGTCCCGGCGTAGTATCCAGTCTTGACGTGGCACATTCACTCATTCAGCCAGGGATCTGCCTGTTCACTCAGGGAAGGCATAAGGAAATAAGAGGAGTGAGAGAAGGAGAGAGAATTAGGGAGGAACTTAGCAGCCATATATGGGTTGATGGGACCCATGGGGAATCAACTTTGGAGTGGTCTGGAGTTTCTCCCCATTTCTTCTTCACACTCTCTCCTGCTCTCTATGTTCCTCAACGTTTCGGTCTTTACTTTTACAAAATTCAAATCCCTCTATCAATCTATCCACCTTTAGCCCTCCTCTTCCTCTATTTCTCATCTCTACTTTCTATTTCTACTCCATCAGAGCACCCTATACTTGCTTCAGTCTCCTCCCCCATGTCTAAAGCGATCCCAGATGTTGCTGTATGAGCGCCAATTGCATTCTGTCATTTTTTTTCAACCTCTGTTACAGGAAGTGGGCCTCTTTGGAAAAATGGAAAGGGGAGCAAAGGAAGAGAGTTGTAGGGTTCAGGGGAGCACTGAGAGAGGGGAGACTGATATGTACTGTCACATCTCATTCCACATGTGTGCACATGCTTAAATGTGGGTCCATATAACTACATTTTAACGTGCACAGACCATCCACGGTTGTTAGAACACCCTCTCAGAACTCTTTTTTTAATGTTGAAGTTACCACTCTCTTTACTACATCCTTGGCTGTTGCGATAACTAGTCTTTTTGGAAGGCCTCAGAGGTTAGTCAGAGGGAGCAGGCTGGGGAAAAGAGATGGGGGGAAGGGCTTTACTTTAGGAGAAATGTTGTGTTAGAGCTTGAGTCTGAGTAATGACTTTCACATGTGGGCCCAGCCTCTCTCTCACTCCTTTTTTTCCCAACTCCCTCTCTCATCGCCTCCCTCCCTGCTTCACTTCTCTGTTGTACTCTGCCTCCATACTGTCTGGTTCTCCTCACACCGACCTCTCCACTCCTCCAACTGTTCTCTGTCATTCATAAGTCCCCATGGTGATGACAGACTGTACACATGTGGCATCGTCTCGCGTCCCCCAGTATTGTCTCTTTTACCAATTAGCTGGCTGTTAATTTGAGCCTGATGGAGAGAAAAAAAAATCATCATATCTGAACTTGGACTTTACTATACATTGGTCCAGTTCGTCTTTCTTTCCCTTTCCGAGGGCTTTACCATTAAAGTTCAAGTTTACAAGTCTCTTGGCCCTTTTATCTGCTCTTAGCACAAGCAAAAATTATTTACTACCAGACACGACTTTTAATCTTCGGCCCTCAAGTGAACTGGTCTCAGTCTCTGTTGTTTCTTGCTATCAACACCAATGTTGTTTCTCTGTGATGTCATATTTTACTGTGCATACCTCTGTCAAATTTTATCTCTTCATACTCTGTCTTTTTCAGGAGAAGGAGAAGAAGTACATGCTTCCTCTGGACAACTTAAAGCTCAGAGATGTGGAAAAGGGCTTCATGTCCCGCAAGTTTGTTTTTGCTATCTTCAACACAGAGCTAAGGTTTGTGTGTGTGAATGTGTATTTATGTGTTTGAGTCTGTTTGGTGAGTGAGCTTCTAAGTTAGAAAAGGGAGTTCTGCTCTTGTCACCTGCTTGCTGAAGTTTCTATAATTTTACATGGGTGGACATGTCAGAGAAGGAACGGGAGGATACGTCTATGGTGTTTTGCCCTTCCTTTAACCTCTAACGTTCAACTCTGCCACCTGAAGGATATCCTAGGCGTACTAGCTCTTGAGGGCAGGGCTGCATTTGAGTTTTCTGGGTTGATGTATGTGAAGCAGAGAAACAAAGAGAGAGCACAAGAGAAGAGAAGACAAGAGTGTTTAGGAGCTGGAGCGGACCCAAAGCCTGACTGATTGTACCAGAGCATGTGGGCTTTGTTTATAATTCTGTGCTATGCTGCTTTTGGACACACAAACCGGATTTGTAAGTGCATGCATGCATTTGTACATGTGTGTATGTGCTTTTGCAAAGAGTGTGTGTATAGACCACAGCATACCGACGGCAGGCTCATTAAGCAGCTAATCAAAGCCAGAGAGCTTGGATCAGAGATGAGGCTGCTCTTGTTTGGAAAGAATTGCTCGACTCACCACAAAAAGGAGGGAGAAAGAAAAATTGGAAGACTTGAGGGGAGAAAGAAAGCTGGAGAGAGAATATCAGAGCCATCGGCCAGGAATGTGTCAAAAAGTCTGTCCTGTGGCGCCCCCTCACCCCCCCGCCCCCCTCTTCCTGCACCCTCACGCTCTCTGTTTCTCTTTCTGTGTTTGTATATGTGGAGGGGGGCAGACATTGCAGTGGCTTTGCCCCTGTCTGACAGTAATCAAAAACCTCAGGAAAGTCTGCAAGTCTTGAGCAGTCGGGGTTCTGCAGAAATTCCTCGAGATGAGTTAAAAAAAAATAAAAATCACACTGGCCATGAGCTGAAGGGAGGATAGCATAGGAGACCTTAACAAAACACTGATGTACAGTGATAAATCAGCTCAGAGAACAATTCTCTTGCATGCCTGCTGGCGTATAGGGATGTTAATGATTGTAGTGTAAATAGCTCTCTACTATTGTCATCCTTTGCCTAGCTCGCTGTTGGTTAGCCACCACGCCCTGACTTAATAGTCTCACCCTTCCTAGCCTGGTCATTAGTACACAAACTGAAAGCATATTTTGTGATTTTACTATAGATCTCTCCTCTTGTTATATTCTTTCTCATTCCAATCCCCCTGCATCAGTTATCTTCTCACACAAAGTTTTCACATATTTTGGATTAATTGCTGTTTTCTGAACGTGAGAAAGGAACAACAAAACGACTAAGTAATTAAAGAAAAATGCTTAACAGATGGGCCACAGCCTGCTGCAGACCCTTAGCTTGCATCTCACTTTGCTGTGCTGGCTCTGTGCCCAGAGAATTGAAATTCAATTCAAATTAAATTCAATTAATAGTGAGAAAATACATGATGGCAGAAAGGCTAAAGTTGAAATAAATGGAACGTTTTACTAGATCTGCTTGACTGCAAGTGCTTGCATCTGTCCTTATGTGAATCAGTCTTTCTTTGTTTTCTGTTTGGCTGTACCGCATATTTCTTGTAATTCTAGGGATGCTGCTTCAAAGTGCTAAAAGTTTAGTTTTTAGGGATCTCACAATTGTTTAAACTAAATCAAATGGCCCCTGTATCCAGTCATTTTAAATTAACCAGTGGAACAGAACAGTCTTCACACAGCACATTAGAATAAGTTGTGTTGTGTTAATAATTATCTGACATTTTCACATATCATTTTCCCTTCTTCTGATCATATAATCTAACAAAATCTCCTAACTAAAATCAAACTCATTTTCAATTTGCATGAACTCCAGGCATTCACAAGAAACATTACACATTTTTACAGTAACACAAATAAAACAATGGCTTGCAGAAGTTGTAGAGACATTTATGGCATAATGGCAGTCACAATTATCATTTATATGCAAACACAAAAAATGCTTTCTGGGGTTATTTGTGCTGCTGTTGATGGATTCACATATTCCACAGAAAGGCATGTAGTAAAATTTGATTTATGAACAGACTGGCTCAAGAGCTGGATTGAAAAGATATATTAAGACATTGGAACATAAACTCAGATATCAGCCATATGGGCCTGGTGGATTTTTAACCTGATGATCTCTTCTAAATATGTTTTGTTTTCACTGTTAATAGTTTCTAGGGGTTGTCACTTTAGTAAGCCCTAGCCATACCTCCAACACAAAGTTGACAAGACAAAAACATGTCTCATTGTTAATTATCATTGTTATATCCAATATTTTGCAAAAGTGTTTGGCACCTCTTGTCTTCTTGTTTTATCAAAGTTTAGATCGGTAGTTCTCCTGAGTCCTTTATTCAGTGATGTACCTCTGTGAAATATTTTTTCAGCCAAGTATCCTCTAACCAGCGCAAAGCATTTTTGGTTGTAAAAAAAAGACCTAAAACAAAGCACTGTTCCATCGGTGACTGATTTATTAAACTTTGGAACTGATAAACATGTACAAAAATCTAACATTTGAGAAAAAATTTTTTTTCAACATTTTAAATGCTAATAATCCATAACTAAATATATTGCAAATATTTATCATCACTAAAATGTAGTGATTCAAACTAATTTAGTGAAAACAGCGACCATATAACCATTTAAAGCCATAAGATTAACCATGTAAAACTCCATAAATGTGCAAAACACTGCTCATTTGTAGTGGTCTCTCTTGAACTATTTGGAAATAAAAAGATATAACTAGAAAGAAATAACCTTATTATAAATAAAGATTTCTGCACATAAAAATAAATATCAAGATAAAGTGTCCTCTTTTGGGATCATAGTCAAGACCAATTCTCAAAAAGAAATCATTAACTTAATTTCAAATAAAAGCAATTATAAATCTTTTAAGATTCAAAAACCACTTGTCCCTCCGTGTTTTCAAAAGAATTGCTGCTACGCTTCAACCACGACTCCATCATTGATCCAAGTGATTGACAGGTAATGCCAGGTGGCAAATGACAGGTTGGATCGAACCATCCTGGTTTGGGGGAGACTCTGGGGTTTTAGGATAATGAAACTGAATAGCCAACTGAAAATTCTATAAAATTTATTTTATGAACTTTTAATTTCCTCAAATATTTATTAAATAATTATTTTTAAAGGATTTTTGCATGGATGTTACTTTTTAAATATACATACATATATATATATATGTTTTAAAATCTCACGTACCCCCCTCCAGGGGTTACTCCAGGGGGTGTTCATTTCCTTCCCATTTTACAAGAATTTTGAAAGCTGACTGCCATCTCTAGTCAACTTTAAATATCCAATGCATAGCCAAAGTCAAAGGCTAACTTGTAACCCCACCTACATCATCTCCATCTTGCTAAAACCAAAGCGATTCTTACTCTGCCCTTATTGTTCTCTTTGTGACAAGCTTCTTAGCTACAGAACTCATTCTACTTAAATAAAGAAAATCAGGACCACTCTGGATTGCAATCCACTAAACTACATGAGCAATGTGAATGGCAGACAACAACACAGAACATAACATATCCATATAACACACAGAGAAAAAGAGTGATACATCTTACTCTGCCAGTTAATTGCCACATTAAAATACGTTAAGAAAAGTTTCTAGAAGTTCATATGAAAGGACTTGATGGTTTTCTTTGCCATATATGGTAGTGAAAGTATAACTAATGGACCAAAACAACTGTAGACATCAGTTTGGATTGTGAGAAATTGTTTTGTTATTTAATGGGCAATAATAATTTAATTGCAACATTATTTAATCCGTCCTAAATGATATGCAATATTAGAGAGGAAACCACTGAAACAAGTTGGAATCGGTAGTTTTTTCTGAAAATAACACCTTTTATGTAGGATTACATAAATCAACACATTGAGAAATCATACAAGCATAAATGGCCATATAAGGATGAGTGTATAGATTTAACCGTCCTTGTGTGATTTATTAATATGGCTGTATATGGTGATGAGTAAGAGGTAGGAAACATGCTGTACTTTTCTGGTACTAACTGGTTCCTCTTGTCTTGGCGTCTGCTACCACTCCCAACCCCACATATGGTGGAGTCAGCATGAAGCTCGTCTGCTGTGTTTGTGTGTGTGTGTGTGTGGTTTTTAGTGCACTTGTGAGAAAAGTGCCATCATGCGTGTGTTGAGGAGAGAGCAATGAGCGGTGGAAGGACCAAAACTTAAAGTAATAATTTTGAGAAAATTAAAAGAGTGTGACACTAAGCATGTGTGTGTTTGCAGCTTGTTCCTGAGTGGGGTGTCCGTCCATATGTGTGTTTTTGCCATAAGACAATGTGATAAAATGAGCTGCTTTGATTGCCGACGCTTTATGAGTCACAAATGATGACTCACAATCCGCCTCCCCTCATGCACTCACAGAGGACACAAACACACACACCTCGCTCCCTCTCCTGCCTTCATCCACTGACCGTGAAGAATATGTGCAGGCAGCCCTACTCATGCATATTTACACTGAACACACACTAACTCACCTGCTTAGCGGGCACTCTTTAAAGGTTATTGTGTGTGAATGTCTTTTTGTCCGTCCGTTCACGTACACGCATCTTTAAAGGTCACTTCAAGCGAGGCTGACCACTTGTCTAGGTTGTGCATAGATCGTTGGATTGATATTGAGAACACTTGGACATGCAGACAAACAACCATTATAAAGTGAATATCCTGCATCAAGGCTAAAACGAATATATGAATATCATAAACTAGCATACCCACCAATTATACCTAAGAAACACTCCTCAACCCCATTCAGAATCTGCAGTCACTCACTCTCACAGAACCCTTCACTGTCTTTTCTTGGCCAAGCAAAGAAGAGAAAAGGGCAAAATCTGTTACTTGGCTTTAAGCACATTTTCCATCCAGATTATTGCTGCTCAATACTTAAAAAAATAAAATCCATTTCCCCCCTTTTCCTTTGGCTGCTCGATACTTATGAAAATCCAATTTGGCTTCCTCTTTTCTTTCTTCCTTCAACAATTCATGCATTTTCACCCACTCAAAGTGATTAGTGATCTATGGGTATCATTTCCAGGGAGAATGATAACTGTGTTTTATGGAGGAGGGGAAAGGTCTGATGGGCTGATGCCGCTTGGAGAACGGCTGGGCTCGGAGGGCAGACAGGGGCACTGCTGTCTCTTTGCAGATACAGGGAGCTGCTCTCCATCACAGGAGAGAAGACGACTCACTTTATCTCTCTCTCGCTTCCTCTTTCTCTTTCTCTCTCCTCCCTCTATCACTCATTTCTTTAGCCCTTCTCTCACAGGCACAGTTTCTTTTAAATTTCTCCAGCGAACACACACGCATGCACAAGCACATACACACACACATACACACGCGCGCGCTCTATATATCTTTCCAAGACACCCCTCCCAACACCCAATCCGCCCCCTCAAAGAAACTCATTTCAGCTTTGCAGGCACCTCAAAAAGCCTCTTTACGCTGAGCAGACCTAAGCCAAGCTTCGTCTGCACCATTTGACAGCCTTTACATCTCAGTATGCAGAGCAAAAACACACTCTGGCTTGTGGTGAAAGAGACTTCAAAAGACTCAAAAAAACAAAACAAACAAACTAAAAAAAAAAAACAAAAACAAAAAAAAAACAGCTATACTTTCAGCCTATCACTATCCAAACATCTGTTACAGCGAGGACACCCAATATACACAAATACACTGAATATATTGTGTAATAATTCTGTAAACATATGTTAATATGTGTCGATCCTTAAGTATGTGATTTAAAATGCTGAGCACAAGCAAGATGAAGCAATTAAGTTGTCACTGCCACCTGGATGATTCATGGCAGACATTTTAAGGCAGAACTCCCTACGGGCACGCATTTGGAAATCAAAACATAGCAAAAATGCTGCGATAGAAATATAATTTTCTTAATGGGGATGTCTGATACGATAAATTGTTGTACACATAATGTATGCTCAGTTCAAAAATGGTTCTATGCACAAACTTCAACAAACATTTCATTTAATACCACATTTAACCCAATAAACGGCAGCTCTATCGCAGTGCAAGACAGCCATCTCCACGTCTTCTGCCACCCAATCAAAGAGCGCAATAGCCTGGTCACAGTCAGACTGGTCTTCATGTGCACCAATCAGTGTATTCATCAGAGTCATGCAGGGCTGGCTGATAGAGCAGCACCTACCTTCAGATTTTCAAAAGCACCACAGGCAGGAGCTTCTAGTCATTTACACACATGCAGGCACGCACGCTCGCACACACATGCAGCACCTTACCTTACCAAAAACGATACATTCGAATTCTATCGCAAATGGGAATTTAACTCTTAACAACTCTAAAGGTCTGCATTACTGTGTAGACAAGAGCCTGTCAACACATTTCGCTTCATTACCATCCACAACAGCTCAATAGCCAAAAACACAAGTGAATCGGAGGGGATACCTCTGAATTTTCCTAAATTCACAGAGTGGTGTCCCAAACAGTCAGAAAGAGGGCAGGACAAGAAAGAAAGGGGAAGAGAGGGCAAAAAGAGAGAAGTGGCACTGTGAGATTTGGTTATCAGTGAATTCTTTTTTTTATAAAAGCAGACCAATGGCACCACTTGTTTTTGGATTACTTTCAAAAACAATGGACTACTTGGGAGTTGAGGTATAACAGCATTGTTTTCATTCACCACAGGAACATCTGTTCAGAACTACATGCGCTTGCCAACATGATCAGGAACCCATGTGAGCTTCAGCGACAACAAGCATTCTGGAAGCTGATGGAACAGCCATTGAGGAGTGGGAATGAGCGCTGCAGTGAGAACTGGCACAGTCACTGATGTAAACGCGATACAGCGCACATGCACATGTCTATACATGTCATGCACACACACGCTCACACGCATCTCCACAATCAAACTCTAACATACAGATGAGGGAAAATGGAAAGAGCTGGAAGTGTAAAGATCAAATCAAACCATCCATGGTGCCAGTCGGTCACATGTCCCTTAGCTCCATTACCATGAACTGGAGCCCTGCCATGTCCATCGCAGCATAGTGCCATTGAGCAGCAGCCATCAGCACCATCCCAGTGGTCCCTCTCACATAAGCAGCCATTACTATATACATATATATATATATATACATATATACATACATACATATATGAGTGTGTGTGTAGATACACACACACACACATATGTGTCTATATATGTACGTATGTGTATATGTATATATACACACATATACATACATACATATATATATATATATACATATATATACA